>VXAB01013766.1:79814-96370 GCA_013399175.1 Odontophorus gujanensis
GGGGCTCCCCCCCCCCCCCCCAACCTCATCCTTAGCATCCAATGCCATTACAGTTAATTGCACTTCTGGAAAGGTGAAGTCTGGTGCAGTGCAGTGCTGAGCTCCTACAAAGATGAAGAACAAGTGAACCACTTCAACCTAAACAAGGCTTAACGGGCTGCTGCAAAATACTCAGGTGCTTGGAATCACATTTTACAGCTAAGTGATCAAGCATCTAGACTAAACACTGAGAATGCATGAATGAAGAATAGCAACACGACTTAACAAATGTGATTAGTATTATCCAATTGCTCTGTTATAAATATATTATATACATTCAAACATCACATTAAAATATTATTCCGTTACACCAGAAGAGATTAAGGCCTTATATTATTTACAGAAACAAGCAAGCACCTTAAAAAAAAACAACAAAACAAACATCTGCCATTGATGTTTCCCTTCTAACATTACAAGTTTGATACCTTGAGCTCTTGAATACAGCTATTTGCAATGTGCCCAATGCTATAACTATTTCAAACATTTATGGTAAGGGTAGGAAACATTTAATAGAAGGCTCATCAGTGAGCACTCCACACAAACAAATGCAAGCATGTGCTGTGCCCTTCCTCTCCTCAGGCAGTTGTTAAGGTACAACTGAAGGCTTATACAGAAATGGTTTGCTCAATTCCACGTAGAGAGTAGAACAATTTTATGTTAAGGGAAACTGAAGACACTTAAGGATTCATGACCCACCAGTGAAGTAGGATTCTCAAAGTTCTGTTCCACATTACATCAGTTAGATTTAACGTGATAGCAAAGATGGAGCTTTACCAAACAAACAGTGCATTGAACAGTGATGATTTTATAGGCTTCCAGTACTCCGACACACTGTTTTCATGCAGTGTTATTTGGACTTGAACATGAAGTGACAAACTGTTGTCACCATTCCCCTCAGAGGTCTTAGGCAACAAGCTATTTTTGAAGTGTTAAATAATGTTGATACAACACGTTTACAAAGCCACCACGTACCAATGAAGTAACTGTCCTGCCTTCTGGCTTGCCTGACAGCTTTACAAAATACAGTGATGAAGTACTTTCTAAGATGTAAGCGACATGGCTAAACAAAAGGTGCTCAGTAAGAGTAATCATCTTCAAGTATTGTTTTAAGAATTAGTTCTTTAAATTACAGTCTGTTAGCACTTCTTAGTTTGTGCTTTAGAGTCTGTTAACAATTTCTTTGCAGGTCTTGAGTTTGGCTGATGGCTTCTTTTAAAAAAAAAAAAACCAAACAATTGGCAACAAAGGTAAGGACTGCAGACAGCTGGCAAAAGTTATTTAATTTTCTGAGCCCATTTCATGTCATCTGCTCTTGGCTTCTCCCCAGTAAGTCCTTGGATCATGTTCTCCAAACACCTCCAGAATCCAATCTTCTCTAATGGATAGTTCAGCCAACCTAAGTGGAAGAAAAAAAGTTATCCCACGCTTATGGAGCTATTCTGTAGATACGCTATAAATTACTTGATGTATATTTCTGGAAAAAGGAAAGCAAAAGAAAACAACAGCAAATGAAAGGTAGAATGAAGAAGTTGTTACAGCAACGGGAACAGTGAGCTAGCAGCAGTTCTGCTTGAGGAAAGAAACAGCAGAAGTGCAGGATAGCACAAGCAAGACTGGAACATGGAATAGCTGCCTCTGGGTCAGCTTTGCCAGATCCAAGTAACACTTGTACACCGGCAACACTGCCAGCAGATGGAATGCAAATGTCTTCCTGGTGATACCCTAGACTATATGTGTATGTATTATGGGACAGAAATACTAAAATGAAAGAACATTCAGGATACTCACTGCCAAAACTATTGTATTTCCAAACAGCTATTCCCTTCCAGCTTTAATGATCTAATCAAAACATGCTGTTTTTGGTTAGCTCCTCTGGTTGGATGCGACCTGTCCTTGCTCACCTGTGATACCACAGCCCCGCTCAACTCACTCTATACTGATGCCTTTCAGGAAGTCAGTCCATGTGATTCCCATTAACACAGCCACTGCCCTTCAAGGAATGGACTCCTCCTTCATGGTGTCCAAAAACGGCAGTCAGTCTGAGGCTTTAACACTGGGAACCAGAAAGCTCTATTACCTGACACCTCTCCTGGTAATGGTACAATGGCAGACCTTTATGTGCACAGGTCAGCTCTGAAAGCAAGATGTGGCTGTCTTCTCTTAAATGTGCTGTGTTAGTTAACAAGTGCATTGCAGTAACTAGTATTTTACACAGTAAAGGTTCAGTTTAAATAGCACATTGATAGCTTATTCCTGTCCTTTCCATCATTCTTGCCCTAGAAGAAAAAGAATTATGGCTACAGAAACACTACTCCAATGGAAAAGAAAAAAGAAAGCGAATATGCAATCTATCACGCTCCCTCACATCAGGTTAGTGCGGTATGAGCACTTATATAAAGGACTTTTTTTTCATAAATTTTTAATAAACACAGAAGCAACTAGCTCAAGAACACTGAACAGTCCAGTTCCAACTTTCAGTGTTCTACTGTATCACTTCAGGATACGGTGGGACTGAAAGAACACATATGGTGCCAAGATTTTTGCAATCACCTGTGAAGTCAGGTTTCTTACTTGTAAATTCTAATTCTGGTCATGAGATACAGATTTATTACCTGGTAGAAATTTCAAAACTGACAGAAAACTGATTATCAAAGCCAAAGACAGAATTAAGAACAATATCTTGTTTTCAATCATCTAATTAATTTGGTAGCTTGTTCAGAACTGCGCAACACTGGTGAGCAAATACACCAGCCTCTACAGGAGGCATAATACTGAATATAGACATAAGAACCTACAGCCAGTCTGTTCCCTCCACTGCCTCAAATGAGAAAGGATAAATGATGAAAATCCAGAAGCTTTGCTTTGGAAATGAAAATCTCCAAAAAAAACCAACAAAAAAAAGAAAAGACTGCCTACCTCACTGAAAGTTATCTTTTAGCCAATCTTGAATTTTACTTTTTTTTTTTAATGTAACAATAACAGCTACTGCACAGTCAGCTTCCAACAAGCCTTTTTCTGTATTTAATAGATTGTCACCATATTACATCTTGCCAGGCAAATTNGAATTTTACTTTTTTTTTTTTAATGTAACAATAACAGCTACTGCACAGTCAGCTTCCAACAAGCCTTTTTCTGTATTTAATAGATTGTCACCATATTACATCTTGCCAGGCAAATTATACAAGACTACAAAAAACCCCAGTACTTTGCAGTATGAGCCAGATGACAGTACCTGTTGTAATGCAGAAGTACGTTTCATGTGGAGACACGTGGTGAATCCTGTGATGTTTCCGAGGCAGGATAACATGCCAGTCCTGTAGAAAGATGACCCAGCGTGGAAGACCAAAATATGTGTGAGACCACTTGTGGATCTGGTTCGTCATGGTTATGAAGATGATAAGGGCAAAGACATAGCACTCCCAAGGACATGTTTCATATAATGCTTCTGCAAAACAAGATTTGTATCTTTAAACAGTTTTTTCATAAAAAGGTAGATTTCTACTAGGAAAGAGAGGTCTTGCTCAGCCAGACCAGACTGATACTGCAAGAACTAACAAGGGCCTCAAAAAAGTTGCTTCAGCAAGTGTCACAAGAACCAGTGAGCCATAAATAGTTTCAGAATGTCACAGGAAAGACTGGGATGCACCAACATCTGTCAAGTTGCGGTAAACAGGAAGTTAAGCCATGAATTTTTATTGATAAAATTAAATTAATTATCTTCAATTCTTGCTTGTTTAGCATTCAATTGAAGTACTTCTATACACAGATGAAACATTTTTATATGGTTTAAAGCAATGAGTTTTCTTGCATAGTTTGATTTCCTCTTGTAGGAGGAGATTACTTCTAATATTTCCTTAGAAGACACCTCAGAGATTTGTTGCTGGGCTAGAGAAAAATGTTTACTTCTCCTTCAAGAAAAAAAACAAGTTTCCCTCCCCTCCTCCTCTAGGGAGGAGAGTGTTTTTAACAGCAATTATTTGTTGCCTCACATTCTTTGATTTCTTCTATCCTCATCAATAAAAATGCCAAAACCACATAAGTCATGGTTAACAGCTTACCTGGGGAGAAGGAAACAAATTTGTATGCCATGTTTGCCAATGGGACCAATGTCATAAAGCAGTTGTCTCCGTTGGTCTCTATGAAATCATGCCTGGTAATTGCTGTAGGGTCAATATGGTGTTCTCTAAAGGGTCTGATGAAAGCCTGAGAAAAAAAGTTGAGGAAATGTGACATAATATCCCAAGATTTATCATGAAGAGAAAAAAAGAAAAACCAGAAATGGCATCTGAATATACAGTCTCAGAGAAGAGACAGCACAA
This sequence comes from Odontophorus gujanensis, assembly GCA_013399175.1. Lineage (NCBI taxonomy): Eukaryota > Metazoa > Chordata > Aves > Galliformes > Odontophoridae > Odontophorus > Odontophorus gujanensis. The sequence continues at coordinate 84,173 of VXAB01013766.1, forward strand.
ATGTAGTACGTAGGAGAGGGGCAGTAAAACAAGGATAGTTATTTGCCTTCAACACACACATCATGTATAGCTTATGCAACAGCATCTGATCACTGTGAACTCTCTTGTTTGTTTAGTGCATAGTTTCCTGCAGAACTTTTTTTTTTCCTTGACCTATGTTCCACAGATACGGGTACTAAAGGACTACTAAATTTTGCTTGCCTTCAATAGATCGACTCTAAAATCAACAGGCTTACTGAATTGGTTCTCTTATTTCTGGATAACTGCAAGGAATATCCCATATATGTCTTATTTTTAAAAAGGAGAACATCCTAATATTATACTGTGAGGAATAATTAATGGTAGTTATGAAGAAGTTATTTTAAAAAACAGATTAGTGTTTATTATGTTTGTACACTTCCCTCTAAGCATCTGGCATTTATAGCTGCATATGTATAATACCCCATTTACAATAGCAGTCAGGGGCATCAAGTAGAAAAACCCTTTACTAGAGCTTCTTCATATTTTCTACAGAACTTCTAAAGAGTTCCACTGCAGGAACAGGACTCTTGATGAAGCAGGACGGGTAAATTCTGAACTTCTGTGAACTTACTGGCCTTGTAGAAGCTCTATTCAAGTCTAGTCAGGTTTCTACACTTGTGTGCCACAAACTATTTCACTGCCACTTGGGACTGTGTACACAGGTATTGCAGAACTGTGCACACAGCTAATCAAAGCGATAAAAAAAATAACAGCATCACCTTGCGTGTGTCACTTAGATGACATGGAAACATGGTGCTTGGAGCAGCACACCAGCAATGTATTGAGTTGAGTACAAAGCAGAGGAGTTGGTAATGCTTGCAAGACCGCAAGAAAGGTGTCTGTCCAGCACAGCTAAGAATACTGGAAGTGTTTCAGAATAGGTTTTCATTAATTTTTTCAAGTTTAAGGATGAGAATCTCAAACCTTTCCAATGATGGGTAGCTCCACAGATCCCCAGGTGTCTGCTCCCCAGTGAAATAATCCTGATAGAAAGTCTGCTGTAATTACTCCTGCAACTTGAATGAAGACAGACATACAGTTAGATATGCAACAGCCTTTTTTTTACTGATACATCCACAGCGTCTACATCTTTCACATATTTATTTGTTTATCTACTTCTAACTTCGATCTCTACAGCAACATCTACCCAACCTGAATACACCAAAGGCCAAGTAACTAGGAAGAATGGTTAATGAGGTATTGTGTGGACAGTTTTTCACTATAAACACTGAGATTTGTGTTTGATCATCTTCTATAGAAGAGCTTGTTTATCTTCCCAATTGCTGGCACAGAAAGGATGAATAAATGTAAACCATGTCATTTCAGTAATTTTTAAATGCACCTTCTCCCTGAATCTACCCACCTTTCTTCTTTCACAGCGTTTAACAGATTACTTGCTAAAACAATAACTGCTGAAGCTACTCCAAAAGATGGTACTACTGGCAGACTCTTCCTCTTCTCCCTCAGTCTCTAATATCTTCAGGAAAAGAACACAGAACTCCAAGATTCCACGTAAGCATCAATGAGAAAATCACTCCTTGGTACAAACTGCTGACTGATGAAAGTCAAACAACACCGCAACTGTATCACCTGCAGTGCTTCAGGCACTGCAGAAACACCCATAATGCAGGAGACTTATTTTTGCTCTGACTGCATTATCAGCTCTTCTTCAGAAGCCTGGGAGAACAGCAGAACTCCCAGCTTTCTCCTCCACTAGCCAGCATTTATTTCTCTGTTTCAAAACCTCCCTCAAACACAGCTTCTCCATCATAGATTGAAGCTTTCTGTGGTAAGCTGGTGCACCTCTGCCTGCCAAGAACTTAGGCAAAGCAATTCCAACTCACTTGTAATTCAAATCAGAAGTTAAAAACATTGGTATACCAGTTCCTCTCGCTTCAGCTCCAAGGCATCCTGTTACTCCTCTCCCTCGTATAAACTCAAAGCATCAGTGACACAGGCTGGCAGGAGATACGCCAGGAATTAAAAACAACCAACGTGCACCTCCCTGTAAGTCATACAACTTACACCAGCCATGACCTGGATCTCACCTGATCTTACCCCCACCAGGGCAATTTGGTCAGCTGCCTCGAAAGTCCATTTCATGAAGTTCTTTTGACACAGTCAGGATTGCTAAAGAACAGGTTTTTGTTTATTAGAACATGAAAGAGGACCAGGTTGTTCTGTTACTATTGATCAAGTGCTCTTAAGCTTCAGGGCATGGCATTTTTCTCTAGTACATGTAGTATACATCTGGTGTATTTCTGGTACAGCCTTCTCATGGTTACATTTCACTGCGCTTATCCTTCACCTCTATATTCCTTCTGTGCCCCTCCCATTTATTACAAAAAGTGAGAAAAAAAGATCAGGATAACACAGCACCTACACCAAAATGCTTTCTTTCCACGTTATAGATTCCTGCTACTGAATCTACATGGATTCAATCCAAGCAGCTCAAATTCTTACAGCAAGAAGTGCCTGCCACGGCGTTTATGTACCATCTTATTGCACTGAATACAGACTGCACCTTGTAAGTAGTAAGTTCTGTACACTTGTTTTATTTCAGACCATGCATGGAAGCTACAGTGAGACATCAGCAGCACACCGGCTTTGGGATCTGCATCTAGCAAATGAAATAGCAAATAGCTTTGATTCAGGGGAAAGATAACCAAACAGCACTCCACTTTTCAACAAGTGAATACCACTCTTGCTGATGTAATTACCCTATTAACCCCCAGTGCCTCTAGCACACTGCGTTCTCAGAGCATGCGATAACAGCAGGAAGAACAACTAAAACAGAGGCAAAATACTGACTGCTCAACTTACAGCTCATATGTCATGTTGATGCTGAATGATAGAAAGCTGAAAGAACGAAGGGTGTCTGAAGCAGTGAATTACAATACAGCAGTCTGAAAAATCTAACTGCCATAAGGTACATCTCAGCCACGGTGCAGAAGCAGAGTATAAAGAGTTGGAGGAAGAGAAAAAAAACAACACAGTACCATAGGTTACACTTGTATCCTGCCTGCAGACTCAGAAGGCATATCAGACACCAAAGAGTTAATCTCAATGCTCTCATACACTTGGCACTGCCCCCCAGATATAAAAAACCAAGGTGTGCCTTGGGAAAACTAAGGCATGGGTGTTCAGTTACTTCCCTCATGTGGAATTGATCTTGTTGCTCTGTCATCAAGGCTGGAAGGGCAAGGAAGGACGGCCCAACAGCGCTGAGCATTATTTAAGATTTAACTGCAAGGTCAGAAATGCAGGGTACTACAGCAGCATACATGTATAGACTGCACCCAGCAGATTTACACACCATTACAAGTGCGTAAAGCATTAGAGAAACACTGCTCTGTACACATTAATTTCTTTACTCCCACTGTCAAGCCTATCTTGGGTTTGCATCCGCGGAGGGAGTAAGCATGCTGAGAGCACTGGGAGGCATGGTGCTGCAGTTGAGAAGCTAGCTGCAGAACCTGCTCAAAGCAGCACTTCTTTTTTGTTGCACAAGCAAGCTGCTGAATCAGGAGATTAGAAAAAGGTCTCGTATGGAAAGAATGAAGGTGTACAAGTGCACTTCAGCCAGCTACAGACATTTCAGACTAAAGGCACATGACTGATCCATCAGACTGAGAACAGCTGATCTCTCCCAGCTGAGACCCTTTGCAGAAACCCATGGGGCACTGCTGAGGAAGGAAGTGCTCACCAGCACCAGGGACGTGCCAGGGAACATGCAGGGCACCATGTCACTCAGGGACACAGGGCAAGGGCTGACACAGGCAGTAGTTGAGTGATGGCAGTTCTGCTCCTGTTGTGGTCTGCTGGGGCACCAAGCAACACACAGGAGCCTGGGCCACAGAAGAGCTCTCACTGCTCCTCAAGTACCGGAGGAGCCTACACCTAGAGCTTTCCCTTCTGAGAAAGCCACGTTCAACTTCCTGCAGCCCCACAGCTCCCAGGCCCCAGCAGAAGGAAGTCAGAAAGCTGCATGCTTCAGGTACTGCATGCAACAGTTCGAGCTAGAATGCATGTTTGCAATAAAAAAAAAAGTTCTCCTTGATTGATACTATTACAGAACAATTTTAAGACCTCTGTGTTATAGCACTGAGGGGCAGGGAAGTTTAGCCAACGTCACGACGTCACAACTCTGTGCTGTTCAGAAATCAAAATACTGAGGTATCCGTTGTTTGCTGCTTCTATGTTTATAAAATTAAAATGACTCAGTCATCTGCATCCCACTCTCAACAGCTTTACTTTGGTGCAGTCAGTTGTAGCCCAGAGCAGGCATGGCTGTGATGCTATGGCAAGCTGCAACACTAAGAACATAACCCCAGAGCAGGTACAAAGCACAATAGCTTAAGAGCAAGCAGGGAAGAGTTAATAATTCTGGTGAAGTCCAACTGAGAAAGTCAGAAGAGCTCACAGTGCAAGTAAGCAGAGAATAGCTGAGCTACGAAATAAAAGAAAGATCTGGATTTTTTATATCTCCAGGGCACAAACCACACAGCTTGTGACACTGCCAGAAGATACCAGGAGAGGGAGATCTCCACCAGGATGCTATCTGTCCTGGAGGCAAGCATCTGGACAACCTAAGGCAAATGTTCATCTCACAAAGGTGTGCCTTGGCTGAGGATCACTACCCAAAAAACTTGGAAATAAAATTTGGCAGTCCCTGTCATGTCTTCAACCTCAGCGTTAGCCTAAGTAAGCTATTCCTACTATTTCTCCAGCTGACAGAGTTTGTGGAACATGTGGCATGCTTAAACAGCAAAATTCTGACAATCTCAGCTTCGTAAACAAGAAGTGCCATTGTGGGTTCATCTTTAGTAATATATTTTCAGAAAGAAAGCAATTAGGGCATTTCTTTATTGGGGCAGCCCTCCAGCACTGTTGGGTGTTCTGAAGTGAAGGAGGCACTGTTCTGGGTGAACCAGGGCACTAAGACCCACACTGTTAAATCCTCCAGCCAAAGTCCCCTGAAACTTTAAGAAAGTCCCTGACAACTCAGGGAGCAAACTGAGCTTTCCTTGTCTTTCAGTCCCTGCTGTTGACATAAAGAGCAGTAGCACATCCAATAAGCCCACAAGTGAGCAGGGAAGCACAGCTGGAGCCATGCCACCAGCTTCCCCCCACTGCCAGCAACATTGTGCAGGGACTCAGGCTCACCCCTCCCTCGAGGGATCACCCACAGCTGTCATGCCAGAGGGCAGTTTGCACGTGTGGGGAGCTCATCTCTTAATCCAAGCACACACAGCTGATGTCACAAGCAGCCGCCCAAGCACAGCCAGTAGCTATGCTGAAACACTACTTCCACAGCCTCCGGGGTCCTCTGGAGCAGGAAGGAACTGCAGCTCCTGAACTAATCCACTTTGAGCAGCAGCTGCGTGCAGCATGGCATGCTAATGCATGAAGTAAGAGATAGGCAAGTCATACAGTGCAGCAGGAAGCACAACAAGATGTCTAACGAAAGTTTTGCCTCTTTCACGACAACAACTGTAGGGTCTCTGTCTTCTAAAGAGAATACAGTTTAAGATGTAAAACAGCCGCAGTTACTGCGGGGAAAGGGGGGGGGTGATATGCAGGTGGCAAGTGTGGCTTATTAGGTCCAGCACTCAGAGAACTTTCCTTTTTTAATGGAAACTTCCATGCTCTAACTTCAAAGACTGTTCTAATCAAAATTTCAAGCAGTAACTCGTTTTAACATACAAAGTAAATCCAAAACACAACTGAGGCACATCAGAAGGTTCTGCCTCTTGCTGCACGGCAGCAGGAACTGCAGCAGTTGACACACATGCAAAGCAGCACACACCGTGGAGTACCTATGGCATCAGAGTGGTTTTGCTGCAATGCGTGGCAGAGCTTTCATGCATCACACCCTCATCATCTGTCTCTGCAGTGCTGCTGACCATGGCACAGCCTTGCAGCAGAGACACTAAAGCTTGAAAGAAAAAGGTTTCTAGTTTGAAAATGAACTGGGTGATTTCTTCCTGTTACTAAAGATATCAGCACAGAACAGATGACACAAATGTAACTAATTTCTAAGGCTATCCATTAAGAACATAACATGACAGCAGACAAAATTCAAGTCAACCAATTTGGCAAAAAGGCTTTAAAACCCTACAGAAATGCATGAAGACGGGAAAAAAAGAACCAGAATCCATAGAGCAGTTTTTACAGTCCACACTGGGAAGAGGCACTGCATCTAATCGCTATTAATGGAGTGCCTATAGATGCATCTGATGTATACTGAATTATGTTAGACAACACAAACTTGTCTGAAGGCACGAGAGCTTTCAAGCTTAATCTCATTGGTTCTGGTAGGTTCTTCTGCTTACCACACAAGTAACACATAAGCCAGCCTTGTCCCCTGGAATTACTCAGCTTCAAGAAAGTGGTAGAGGCCATTCTGCTACAACGATATCCCACTGCGGGGGAACAGTTCAGCTGCATCTGGAAAAATGGGGATATTAAACCCTCCTCTGCAGTCAGCCTTCCTAACCACCTACCAGAGGTTATCTGTGCACACATGTGCAAACGATACTGAATCCAAACTTACACTACTGTCAGTGTCCACGAAGAGGGTAACTTTCATAGATCATCAGCAGGTGAAGACATTCAGAACAGAGCACAACTGGATTTAACAGACAAGAAAAGACATCCATCCTCTGCCTATGCTCATGGAGAAGGGAGCTGTCCCACGCCAGCTAAAGCGGCGTATAACACAAGGGAATCACATGGGTTCTTCCTCACGTTCTTCAAGACAAGCTTTAGTCAGCACTGAACAGCCCAGCCCAAAAGCTGCTCTGAAACAGCACCATAAAGTTCCTGCCTGCTTCCTGGCACTCGGCAGCATGAGGCCCAGCAGGTGAGCCAGCACAGCAACGCACCGCGTGCCATGTGAGCATCTCCAGGAAGCCTGCCTGTTCCAGGACAGGAGTAAGTGCTCTCAGACAGTGGAAGGATGATCAGACCTTCTGCCTCACAAATTTCTAGATTATTTACAATGCAACCCACATTGCAGTTGTGTGCTTTTAAAGGCATTAAAAAAAAAAAAAGGCTAAGCCACAGCCTTTGATTGTAGACACACAGCCTGAATTAGGTAACACTATGTAGAAAGTTCAAACCACTCCCTGTTTTTCTGCTGACTTTTTTAAAGAAAGGAAGTATCTACGTAAGAGCACACAGGGCATCCAACAACCTTCCCAGTGGCCAAGGCAGTGTACCAGATCCAGCCCGTGTTCCCATGGGTCATGGGATCACTTTGAGGTTTCTCCCATTGCTGTAATTTTCAAAGAAAGACCTGATGTGAACTCAGCACAGAGCTACTTCAGATGTCTTTATTAGCAGAACCTTTGTTCTGTGAGCTCAACTCAAAGGTCAATATTCACCCCTAAGCGTCAAGAAAGCTCTGGACAGGAACACGTTAGGCAATGTCTGGGACCACCTTCCCTTTCCTTTCCCATTGCACTGCATATGATATCTAGGCAGACGGGTTTTACAGAACTTGATAAAAAACTAATTATCGCTGTGAATCAGATACTATCCACACTTTACCTGAACAAATAATGTATTGACAGCAAAAACAAGATAACACATGGTCCTTATTATTTTATTGCGCTCGTTTTTGCGCATGCTACCAGTTATTTCCACACTACTTTATTTGCACAGAATCCAGATTCTGCCACTTTAATCATTCACTACTACTTAAATAACATTATCAGTGAATTGGTTGCTTTATCAGTTAAACCGGTAACCAGGGTATCAGAGAACTTAAGCTTTTATCAATATTAATTTTGAGATGAAAGCCAGTTGCAAACAGATCACACCCCAGGTTAGCAATCATTACTGATTCTCTCCTGTATCTGCTCTGATCGTGGTGGAGCAGCTCTCATGCCCTGTTCTTCCTCACTCCTTCCAGTGCTGCTGCCTTGCTGGCTGACAGTAGGAAGGGAGCTGGTGCAGTTCGTAGTGGGAGGACACTGCTAACTGAGGAAAAGACAGCAATCTCTCGACAGACATAAGGCACTACTGCTTCTCACCTTGGACGAAAATCCACAGTGTCTATCACATCCTCTTGAATTTGCTGGGTTTTTTAAATCATTAGGAATACACAACTGTGCTGAACACGTTCGTTCTTCTAAAACTTAAAACCTCACAGAGTTTACAAAAGAAACAAACTGCTTTCATTCTAAAGCACAGAAGCCATACAGCTGTAACTAGCCTATACGGATTGACATATTTTTCAATTAATGACAACTCAAAAGAATGTAAACACTATAGACCCGAAACCAGAAATTAACAGAGCATTTGGTATGCACTAGAAGTATGCAAGACATCCAGCGCAATGCTTAACTACTTTTCTCCTCCCTCCCTCATAACAAATGAGAAGTTTACCAGAAGATAACAAAAGAGAAGCGCTGCAGAGCTGACTTCCAATCTTCCCAATTTAATCCTTCCCTCTTCTCACGCTTCCTTCCATCCAAACATAGTCAGTACACAATGTTTGCAGAGCCTGTCTCACAGTTTAGCTCCCCACACCTTCTCTTTCAATGAAATCTCTAAAGCCTTTCAGTATTTAAAAATACAATCCACAAAGTACACAACCAGGCAGCAGCAGACTGGTGGGGTTACAATACAGGCACAGCTAGCTCTGCCACAAGAGCATTCTCAGGATAACTCAACTGCCAGGAGCTGTCCAGGCAACCCAACAGATGGAGCCAGCCACAGACAGCACCTGCTCTCTCTTCCAACTGTTCTCTAGGAAGTCTCTGTGCTACTGCATTATTACACTAATTACACCAATATTTTTTTGCTCTCAGCATTAAACAGCATACAAGTTTTGCATGTTTAGACTATGGATGGTTTAGTGAATGCTGTAGAGACCCTTGTAATAGCCAGCTTATTCTGAGAGAAGTTTTTTCTTCAGTAGGGCAGAAGAGCCAATATTGTATTCCTAATAATTTCTGAAAGTCCATGCCTGGATGAAGAAACATTCTTCCTCCCTATTATCCACCCTTAACCACCCAGAAAGCAGTAAGCTGCTTAAATCAAGTTACTGATCCTGCTAAGATCAACACGGTTGCTGAACTCCAAGTAACAAGCAAAGCAATCATGGACCTACTTACCAGCCATGAACCAATGAACAGCAACATTTCCATCACACCAAAAACCCTCTGTTCATTGCAAGACAACCAAGTATTTGCAACTCAAACCATATTTGAAGGGTCGCTCAAGAAAGACTGGCTCCATACTGCCAAGATGCAGCAAACTTAAATACTTCTGCACATCTGAGGCAAAGATATGACCGATCTTGTTGGCCGTCACATTCAATCTGCAGCTTTTGCAGATGGTATCAGTTTCACTGTAACTAAGGCAATTACACACATGCCATTTTTCTCCCCTCTTAGCAATGCTAAGTCAAGAGTAAAAGACTGCATGCTTGTTTCCAGCATCACTAGAGACAGTCCTGCCTTGTTCTTGGCAGTGAACACTTATTACTTACATATCCCGACAATAATGGAGGGCGTGTGTTCAAGTCGCAAGTAGAACAGAAGGTTGTAAAAATTGAAACAGATCAGAAAGAAGCATAAGATGACAGAGATCCACTCTTGTAGTCTCTTTCCTGTTGGAAAGAAAAAAAAAAACAAAAACATTTTACTTTTATCCAAGAGGACAAACTGAAGTCTGAAAAAATACAGATAGACTATTCTACCGCCCAGATGACTTGCTCTGTTTGTCTGACAGGGAAGTGAAACAGAAACTTATCATTCATGGAGGCTTGCATATTTCGTGAAGTGACATTCCCCTTCCCTGAGCCACTGCTAACCCCTTCCTCTGCCCATGCCCAAAGAAACAGAAAGAAAACTGGACTTCAGTTCATATTGCCCTGGTTTCCTCCTCCCTGTGGTCTTCAGCATAACACTCCTCTTCATCACATCTTTTTTCAGATCTGCTCTGCACTTAATACTCAGTGCTGCAGATACAGCTGAATCTGGGAACAAACGTCTGGCCTCAGATGCCCCACAGTTAAGCCACCTCATGAGCTGTAACACTCACCATCCCAGACCTCATAAATAGGAATAAACACCATCCTGCTTGTCAGTGGCCCCAGAATTGCTTTCTGAACAATCCAAGTACGCTTCTTGGGCTTATTTATTTAACCCACAACAACTGCAGCCTTATCATTGCATTCCTGCTCCCTAGCAGAAAGCTATAACCTCCCAGCCACCCTGGTATGGCAAGAGACTGAATAAGGAAAGAGAAATACGGGCATAAATTCTCTCTTGTACCTAACTGTACTACTTAATGCTTCTACAATAACCTCAAAAACAAACAAACAGGAAACTCAAGAAAAAAAACCACACATGCAAAAAAGACAGACATTAGCTTACAGTAACCTTTTGAACCTCCAGGCTGAGAGGCTTTCTGCTGCTAATCACTGCTAGATTCTCATAAGGCACTGATGCTGCGAGGAAGGCAAGGCTCAAAGCGAGACTGTATGGATTACAGTATCAGAAACTTTAATACGTAATTGCCACAGGCAGATCTGGGCTGCCACCTGGACCCAGCCAGGTCAGCCCTCACCTCCTCCAGGCCCAGCACAACTGCCTCAGCCCTAACGTTAAATTAAGGCACAAGAACAAGCATATTTCAATATAGCATCAGGTCCCAACGTGGGAGATTCTATAAAGAGTTCCCTGGGGTAATGAAAGTAAGAGTTAATTAACACTTACTTCCTGTTCAAGAAAGCCACACCCTGATTAGAGGATGTAAATGGGCAGGTCCTCATGGATCAATTAGCAATCTGCTGGGAAGCACCAGGCTCCTCATCAGGGAGTTCCACTAGTTCAGCCTGTGCCAACGCTGCTGCTGCTCTGAGTGTGGGACCCCAGGGCTGCCCCACCTACAGATCCCCAGGTCCAGCACCAGGCAGATCAGGACAACAAGCAGCTGAAGGACAGGAAGCAGTGCCAAGAGCTCATGTTTGAAAAGCACTCGCATTTCAACACCCATGAAAACATAGGGATACACTTAAAGAAAGCAAGGAAGTACCAGAGAGCCATGTTCACTCTGCACAATTGTATGTAACCTGTGTCGTTAAGACTTCAATAGTCCAGCATCACATGCTTATGCCAAAACACATTCTGACACTGCTTATATATTATTTGTGTTATGACAGGAGAAATTTGCACATCTAAAACATTACTGCAACTCACTGCTGCTAGGCAGACATGCACTGCTGTACAGGCCTCCCAGGAGCACCTGTCTGCAGGTAAGGATTGCAAGGTGGATTTGGAGGAAAAACTTTCCCATATAAGTGAGAGCACAGGGAACAGGATAAGCTGGTGACTGCTTTTCTACAAAGCACAGAAATCAATTGCCTCCAACAGCTTCTTCTTTCCTGGCACGTCTGAGGTGACCAATACAAGCTGGAATAAGCACAGATTTGCCCCAAAGTCTAGAAAACTGACAGACCCATGAACCTGTTTCTTTTTCAACATTACGTGGTTCTGCACAAGCAGAAGCAGCACCTCCATTTAGGCCCTGAACACTAAGCTGACCTGCTGGAAGCTGCAAGTACACAGCACAGAGTGCTGCAACACATCTGCCCCTTTGTGAGCCTTCACCTGCACGTGAAGTCACCGCCAACAGCATGAACACCTCGGGCTGCTCACACTTGGAGCTTAAAAGGGCTGCAAAGTTTGCTGTCCCTTCATTGGCCTCTGACGGACAGCAAGCTTTGGGAAGATGAAAGCAGAGCAAAACCTCAGTCCACTCTCCCTCCTTCACCTTCTGGAGCGGCTGGGCACCTCAAAGCAGTTTACCAAACATTGCTGCGTGGAAGCCCCGGTCGGCAGCTCGCTTAGCGACCAAACTCATTTATCTGCTTCCTCTGGAGAACTCATCCGGGCAGATTCCAGCTTGAAGCTTCCCCAGCAGCAGAACCGCGGCTCAGCGGCGCAGAAAACAATTCGGCTTCACACCGACACCGCCTCGACGTCCCCGAGGTCGGGCTCGAAGCGCCCTAAGAGCGCCCCTACATCACCCTGCTCGGATCGCGGCACCAAACGCAGAGGGCCGAGCGCAGCCACGCCCGGTGCGCGAGAACACCACGGGGCATCTCAGTACCACGAGGAGACCGCGCGATCCCGAAGGCACCGCTGCACCGCGCCGTCC
>VXAB01013767.1:0-100547 GCA_013399175.1 Odontophorus gujanensis
TTGAGATCCTTAACTCTACACCAAGTCACGTTCCCATTGAGGCTGCAGAACCCTGATTGTCACTTTTTATTTCTTCTCTTCTTTCAGACCCTGCTATTCTCTACACTGTGGTGGATCATGTACCACCATCTCGGTGGAAAGAGTTTGTGAGGCGTCTGGGTCTGACTGACTATGATCTGGAGCGAATAGAGATGGAGCATCGACGTTTACGAGATTCCCAGTATGAAATGGTCAGACTCTGGAAACTGCAGATGGGCCATGCTGCAACTGTGGAGCACATCAGCTGTGTTCTCAACCAAATGGAGCTGAGTGGCTGCAGTGAAGCTATTCAAGAGGCTTTGCTAAAACAGAGTTCTTGTCAGCCTTGCAGTTTCCACAGCCATCTTTGACTTTTTGCCTTGCTCTGACTGATGAGAGAGGATCATAACTCCATTTCTTGTCTTCCTTTTCCCATGCCCTTCAGTCTTTCTAACCCTCCTTAAATGGGTTTGTAGGAAACAGCAGCAGAGTATGCTGGAGGTAGACTGAGGTTTGCTTTGCCACCAGCATGTGACTTCAACTCCTTTTAAGCCAAGAGAAACCTCTGCAACAATTCCTTTCCCAAAGAGGGAAAGCGTCTCATAAAGGAAGTGATGTGGACTCTGATCAAGGTGAAAACAGGAGCTTCGAGTGATTTGATAGCTCAGCTACTCTGCAGACAAGTTGTTGCTGAAGCAGGTGCTTCACCCACCATGTGATGGGCTATCTGGTAGGGCAACTTGCTTGAACTGGCTGTTCAAATGCTGAAATACTTGTTCACTTTTTGCAGATTGATTTTTCTGCAATATGAGATACTTAAACTGGCTCACATTGTAGCCATTTGATTGTGAAATCTGACTCAAGGGAAGTTGTGAGAAGACATGCCCACAGCTGGCACATTGCTTCTGGGAGCAGGAGAGGATTACTTCCTTTTGGTATCAGCTAGTTACCAAAGTGCTGCATCTTCAGTCCTCTTACAGTGGCAGAAATTGCAGAGATTCAGAAGGGGTGGTTCAAAGAGATACAGGAGGGCATTATCCTTTCTACGCTCCCATTTCCCTCTGGTTCAAGAGGAATAAGGATTCTGAGCCGGTGGGTCAGATGAAAGGCTTGGTGCTTTTTCTAAAGTTTCTTTTGTGTGTAGAAACCATGTAAGACAGCATTAACAAAACATGTGCCTGTGTGTTCATCCTAGTGCAGAGTGGAAAAGAATGCATGTCTGTGTGGGTGAGGAGGTACCTTTGTACCTGGCAGTGAGTGTGCCTGCAGATCTGTGCTTGCACACAGGTTGGTAGGCTTGTGTCTGCTTGCCTGTCTTTCCCTGAACGATTTCCTGAATCTGACCTAGCTGCAAATGGGACTGTGTATATGTACGTATATATGAGACATTTTTTAGCAGCTGTTGGATAACTTCACACTACTTTCTGGACTTCATTATGTAAGTGCTACTTGGGTGTAAGAGATGTCTGATTCCACCTCCAGGCTCTCACCATTGTTTTCTCATGGCTATTACCCTGAGCAAAGCAGAAGTAGCAAAAAAGCAGTTAGCCTGCATCAGGTGCAGGTCCACATACTTGTGAATGTGGATTTTTAAAAATCTATTGTCCCTTGACTAGAGAGAACCTTTCTATTGTAAATACACTAAGTACTCAAAAAAATTCATATTTTTAACTTTGCCTCTGTTCTGCTTTTGTCCATATCAGCTTCACTTCTTTGGGTGTGGGTGAGGGCAGAGAGTGGGGAATGACTTCCAGAAGTGGAAAGAGGGAGCTGTACATGAACTGGGATGTTGCTCTGGTGAAAAAGGTGTGTGTTTAAAAAAATAAGTAATAAAATTAGTCCTTTCTGTGTAATCTTTAGCTGCTTTTGAGACAAAGAAAGCTGCAGGGGCAGGAAGTAGGACTGAAAGCAAATCCAGCTGCAAGTCATTTCAGGCATTTAAGGGTCAAATGGGATGCTTACATATTTAAAGTGAATTTTGAAACAATATGCAAGCATTTGGAGGTTTAACAAGGAAAATATGTATAAAAGAATAATATTAGATTATACTTTAATGTTATTCATACTGAGGCATGTTTTTATCCAAGGAATGAAAGCACTGTATTCAGACAGTAAGTTCCTTCTGTACTGGTGGGAAAACCTGACACTTGGAAATGAAATGTGCCCAAGCTGTCAGTGACACAGCTGGGAGCTGGTCCGTTTGAAGTCCCAGTATCAGCCTTTGTTTTGCCACTTTTTGAAATCAAAGCTCATTATAATCCTTTTTATGTTTCTTTCAAAATTTGTGTACAACAAACAGCAGCATGATATTAACTAAAAGCATGTGCTCCTCATGTTATGGATGTGAAACTGGGAACCCAGGTATGCTAGCGGTGGGCTGCATGCCCAAACTAATTTTACAGAAAGCAATTCACAGCATTGAGAGGTTTCAGAGGATTTTAAAGATGCCTTCATAGCAACAGAGTCATTTTGGCACACTGTGGGTATAGTTGTGAGGTGAGAAGTGAATAGAAGAAATCGATGTGTAGAAACTTAACAGTGAAGTTGTGTTACCATTAAGTCAGGTATTCTTTATTAGTGGTGCTGGAAAGCACTGGGGATATTTCCACCCTAAGTGCTTCAAAGATGACGTGATTCAGAGTCCGTATTTCTGCATAGTGCATATTCATCAGTTACCCACGAGATAATTAACACAGACATGCCTATCTCAGGGAGTGATTTATGAGGTTCTCAGTCTTCTATTCCATGGTCTCTTCTACCGTCTAACGTCCTTTTAGCATCATGACAGTGCAGTTGAGTGCCTTCTGCTTCATCCAATGGTCTTACTTGCTTGCCCTCTATAAACTTTCATTGACACATGCTCAGTAGATTGCCTATTATATGTTATTTACAGGTACAAAAATTGTAACATTCACTCACACTCAGCACTCGGATGTTATTTCTGAGCATCTCTGCTTGTCCTTGGATAGAGGTGAATTTGGCAACCTGTCTTTTAATGAAATATACTGGGGTGCTGGAAAAAATAAGGAGGCTTTTGATGTTTGCTGAGTCTACTTGTGTAGTTTCATTATTGCATTTCTTTTGCTGTATAACAGAATAGCCGTACAACATACTTCCTAGTCTATAATGCTATTAGCATAGCCATTCGCAACACCTAAAACCTATTACAGTTTTGCAAGCAAGAACTAGTCACATAATGCAACAACTCAACAGCCGTATTTCTAAAAATATGCTATTAAAACATATTGTGTATTTACTTCTTCAAACCAGAAGCGGCTCTGATCTTGCACAACCACCTTCAAGAAACTGTGTGTGGGTTTTTTTTTTTTGTTTTGCATGCTCGTGTGTTATTGTTTAAAAAAACGTAGCCACCGTTATCCATCGGGCGTATCAAAGCTGCGGGTTTTACAAGGCACCGACCGCCCCGCTCCGTTCCCTCGCGGCTCCCCCTTTCCCGCCCTCCGCCCTTGGTACGTCCCGGCGGCGCGCGGTGCGTGCCGGGAGGCGCTCGCGTTGGGGCCGCGGTGCGCGCGAGGTGCGGAGCTCCCGTAATGGCGCTCAATAAGTCCATGCACGCGCGCAACCGCTACAAGGACAAACCGCCCGACTTCGCCTACCTGGCCGGGAAGTACCCCGAGTTCCGGCAGCACGTGCAGACCACCCTCTCCGGCAGGGTGAGGTAGGCGGCCGCGGGGGGTGGGTTTACGAGCTGCGCGCGTCAGCGGCCGGGCCCCGGCGTAACGGCTGTTTGCGCTTTCAGCCTGAACTTCAAGGACCCCGAGGCGGTGAGAGCTCTGACGTGCACCCTTCTGAAGGAGGATTTTGGGCTCACCATCGATATCCCCCTGGAAAGGCTCATTCCCACCGTCCCCTTGAGGCTGAACTACATCCACTGGGTGGAGGATCTCATTGGACATCAGGATTCTGACAAGCGAGTGCTCAGGCGGGGCATTGACATAGGTACTGACCGCGAGCTGTTTGTAAGGCGGAGTGTTTTATTAGTTCCTTACTTATGGCTAATGAGGCTAGCCGGTAAGATTTGCTGTGCATCAGTGTTGGTTTTCTTTTTCTTTCTTTTTTTTTTTTTTTTTCCTCCACATAAAGCCGTACGGTACCGAGCATCCCTTTGGCCAGCTTAGGTCAGCTGTCCCGGTTCTGCCCCCTCCCAGCTCCTTGTGCCCTCAGCCCCCTCACTGTCAGGACAGTATGAGAAGCTGACAAACTGAAACCTCCTTGACTCTGTGCAGCACTGCTCAGCGACATCTGAAGCATTAGTGTGCAGTCAACCTTGTTTTTTTGTCCAAAGCCAAAACACAGCATCATACTAGGTGCTATGAAGGCATTCTGTCCCAGGTTTCAGAGGTGACAGATGACTGATTTGTCTTTTTAGAAGCACAGAATCATAGAGTGGCCTGGGTTGAAAAGGGTCTGAAAGATCATCTAGTTTAAACCCCCCTGCCGTGGACAGGTCCACCAGCCACTAGCCCAGGGTGCCCAGAGCCACATCCAGCATTGCCTTCAATGCCTCCAGGGATGGGACATCCACAACCTCTCTGGGCAACCTGTTCCAGTGTGTCACCACCCTCTGAGTAAAAAACCTCCTGTATTCTGTGTACAGATAATAGTAGTAGCATTAGGATTCCAAATTTTCAATGATTCTGTGAGAATTAAAGGCACTTGTAATAGTGGATTTGAATTCAGTTCATATTCTTTATCTTTGTTAACAGAATCTTCTGCTTCAATTGCAAAGGTTTGTTTTTGAAGATTGTTTTGTGCTGAAAGTAAGCTCTTAATGAGATTGACAGAAGCTCCTTTTTCACATCTTAAGCTTTGCTTGTCTTTATTTTGAAAATTCTACAGTTACTGACTTGGGTTCAGTAATCTCAGTTACTGTGCAAATATTTGTCATGAATATTTCCTTAGTGTTTTCTAACTTATTGTTATTTGTTGGTGTAATTTTTTAGTTCTTGTGTTTTTAGGTTGCTTTCAAGTAGATAGGCTGTAAATGTTTGTATCATCGTGTGGTATGTGCACAGTTGCTTTCGTATTAAGCTTGATAACTGACTTCAACATGTTTGTCATTAGATAGCATTGTCAGAAACAATTCCCATGGACTTTGTTGTAGCAGGTGATTAAGTAGAAGAGACAGATGCAGTTCTGTAACTACTGGAAAATCTTTGGTGTGAGTTTGTAATCAGTTCTGATATTGTAATTCTGGGAAAGAAGTAAATCATCGAAGAAGAACATAAAAGGATTTCTGGAAATAGCTGTGCATTCTTTTTCTTGCTTACTGTTGTTGTTCTTTATGTTTCGATAAATCCATATAACAGTAGACTCATGATAAGTCTCAATAAGTTCTTAGCACTTCCATCACCTGGATGTGCCATATATTTTAAAAATAATCCTTTTCTGCTGCAGTGTATTTCTGTTCATTACCAAGTTTTTATCTGGTTACCTTTTAAAAAGATCTCAGTTGGCACTCCTGCTGGTTTTTCTGTTTTGGCATTAGGAAAAATGTCTGTGATACCAGATTTCTTTTTTTGCAGGTGTGGTTACTGTGTGCATCAAAGTAAAATTATTGATGGTACTTGAAAGAAGATATAAAAATGCAGGAAAAGATATATTTTGGCATTTTTTCTTAGTAAAGTAATACATTTGGCTTTCTCTGAATATGTCATTGTCGTGGGAAAATTGCTTAAGAAAAAAAGTTGATAACTTACTAGAAAATCTGTTCTTGGGAGGATTACAGTGTTCTCTATTCATAGTGCATCTTTGACAATACTGTGTTTTAAATTACTTTTTAAAATTACTCACTAAAGAATGGAATAACATGATTGGTGAGCAATTCTTTCTTAAAAAATTAATTCTTTTTGTTGCAAAACATGCATAATTGATGTGTTTAACACTAGAGACTTGTTTTGCTTTCTTCATGTGTTTTTTTTTTTGCATCTACAGGGACAGGGGCATCATGCATATACCCATTACTCGGATCAACATTGAATGGCTGGTATTTTCTTGCGACAGAAGTGGATGATATGTGCTTCAATTATGCCAAGAAGAATGTGGAACAGAATAATTTGTCTGATCTTATAAAAGGTATGATATAACAGGCTATTTAGTAGCATACAAATGACCTATATTTATTTTTTGTCACGTTCAAGTGGCATGTCAGAACCAGTTTTCCTGCCAATACATGCTCTGTTGTTTTTACTGACAGAACATTTGCTATGGTCCATGTATACCTAAAACAGAAAGTCACAGTTTGTTCAGAATGGCAAGTGTGGATAAAGAGCTACTCATCTTTACAAAAATCTGGAAGTTAATGTAAATCCTAGAGAACTTTTCTCTCTCCATGTTTTCTTCTGTTACTGAAACATTTATTAGATTTCATGCTGTTTCTGCTACTGAGAGACATGGAGTATTCCCCTCAAATAATTTACATGACACTAGTATGTGTACTTTGTACAGAGTCAATCCTTAGGCTTCGTTTGAGAATGAAGTCTTAACAGTGCTTATGGTAGTAGCAGAGTGATAGGCTCTACCTTTGGAAGAGCTTAGAAAAATTTCAGTGAGAGTTCTATACACTGTTAACTGTGTAACTATATAACTGGGCCATTATTCATCTCTGAAATAAAAATGTTGGTTCTGCTAGATTTTGGGAATGTCCTTTTTACCAAAATATTTTCCTCTTGGCCTGTCCTGTCAGTCTTGAAGATCCAGATCTTGATGTGGGGAACAATGGCAGTATTCTCTGCTGCCATCATAGATTTCTTAGTGGTGTGGTGGTGTGACACTTTACNACAGAGCTGGAGCATTAGCTCTTTAACTCCCAATACACTACATGATGTTATGATGTGGAATATCAGTAATATAACAAAAATCATAAAACCATGACACTTTCTTCCCCAGAGAATTTTTTCTGTATGTACAAACCTGGAGATTGATTGTAAGTAGTAGAAAAAAATTACATGATGTTCTGTGTTCTCACCTTTTTTTGTTGTTGTTAAAAAAAAAAAAAAATCAATACTCTGTATGCAATGGTAGGGTAAACTTCTTTCATAAATTTGAACTACAAATGCTTTTACATTCGTAGTTGCAGCAGAGAACTTAGTGCAACTCATGCAGTTAATTGTTATTTGAAGACTCGTGTCTTAAACTACTACTGTGTATATACTTATAAGCTGTTTATATGCTATTCCTTAACCTAAAGTCTTTATTTGCATGCTGATGTTATGCTTTTTTGTAGAGTGTGTTGCTAAGAAAGTGCAGTTTTTATACAGTATATTGTTTCAAGAAATACCGAAATAAAAATGGCATGTTTGATAAAATATGACACTCCTTACTGACTAAATCCTTCTTTTCTATTAGTGGTTAAGGTGCCACAGAAGACCCTTCTAATGGATGCACTGAAAGAAGAATCTGAGATAATTTATGATTTCTGCATGTGCAACCCTCCCTTTTTCGCCAACCAATTGGAAGCAAAGGTAAGCTAGCAAAGTAGAAGTTGCGTGCACTTATTNCCAGATTTCTTTTTTTGCAGGTGTGGTTACTGTGTGCATCAAAGTAAAATTATTGATGGTACTTGAAAGAAGATATAAAAATGCAGGAAAAGATATATTTTGGCATTTTTTCTTAGTAAAGTAATACATTTGGCTTTCTCTGAATATGTCATTGTCGTGGGAAAATTGCTTAAGAAAAAAAGTTGATAACTTACTAGAAAATCTGTTCTTGGGAGGATTACAGTGTTCTCTATTCATAGTGCATCTTTGACAATACTGTGTTTTAAATTACTTTTTAAAATTACTCACTAAAGAATGGAATAACATGATTGGTGAGCAATTCTTTCTTAAAAAATTAATTCTTTTTGTTGCAAAACATGCATAATTGATGTGTTTAACACTAGAGACTTGTTTTGCTTTCTTCATGTGTTTTTTTTTTTGCATCTACAGGGACAGGGGCATCATGCATATACCCATTACTCGGATCAACATTGAATGGCTGGTATTTTCTTGCGACAGAAGTGGATGATATGTGCTTCAATTATGCCAAGAAGAATGTGGAACAGAATAATTTGTCTGATCTTATAAAAGGTATGATATAACAGGCTATTTAGTAGCATACAAATGACCTATATTTATTTTTTGTCACGTTCAAGTGGCATGTCAGAACCAGTTTTCCTGCCAATACATGCTCTGTTGTTTTTACTGACAGAACATTTGCTATGGTCCATGTATACCTAAAACAGAAGGTCACAGTTTGTTCAGAATGGCAAGTGTGGATAAAGAGCTACTCATCTTTACAAAAATCTGGAAGTTAATGTAAATCCTAGAGAACTTTTCTCTCTCCATGTTTTCTTCTGTTACTGAAACATTTATTAGATTTCATGCTGTTTCTGCTACTGAGAGACATGGAGTATTCCCCTCAAATAATTTACATGACACTAGTATGTGTACTTTGTACAGAGTCAATCCTTAGGCTTCGTTTGAGAATGAAGTCTTAACAGTGCTTATGGTAGTAGCAGAGTGATAGGCTCTACCTTTGGAAGAGCTTAGAAAAATTTCAGTGAGAGTTCTATACACTGTTAACTGTGTAACTATATAACTGGGCCATTATTCATCTCTGAAATAAAAATGTTGGTTCTGCTAGATTTTGGGAATGTCCTTTTTACCAAAATATTTTCCTCTTGGCCTGTCCTGTCAGTCTTGAAGATCCAGATCTTGATGTGGGGAACAATGGCAGTATTCTCTGCTGCCATCATAGATTTCTTAGTGGTGTGGTGGTGTGACACTTTACAGGAGACCTCCAGCATAGGAAGGTGTTTCAAGTGTAGCTGTAGTGCCAACAGTGGGAAGCTGAAGTGAATTACTTACTGCGATTGGGCAGAGCAATTGGCCAGGGAGTGCCACTAAGGATACTTGTAGCTGGCAGATTCCTGAAATTGATCCACCCTGTGACTTCTTAATTCCTGGTTCTGAGGTGTTTAGCTAGAGCTGATTATGCTACTGTAACCAGTAACTAATTTAGCAATGCGTGCTTTGGAGTCAGGTTGAAAATGGTTTTGCATCTGTGTTTTTTTTTTCCTCCAAATGATTTTTGTTATGTTTCAAAAGACTGTCTTGAAATTTTTGCTGGAAAGCTAGTTTACTAAATAAGATATCAGAAAGTAAAATAATACAGTATAATACAATATAATTGGAATTGAGGCTAATGAATCAAACAAAATGAGCAAGAGAGAGTGTCCGATAAACCGAAGGTCTTACGCTAATGCTGAAGGTGGACGGCTGCAACAAACACCCACTGCTGAGCTTGATCCCAAAGGGAAGAGAGATGGTCCCGTGACCACAGACAGTTTTTATCTTTCCCTCTGAGCAGAAACATGTAAAAATGCAAAGCATCGCACAGTCCTCTGGGGAATGTAGTTCTTCTCTTCTGAGACAGGCACATCCTTAAATATCGATGATCCACAGAGCTGGAGCATTAGCTCTTTAACTCCCAATACACTACATGATGTTATGATGTGGAATATCAGTAATATAACAAAAATCATAAAACCATGACACTTTCTTCCCCAGAGAATTTTTTCTGTATGTACAAACCTGGAGATTGATTGTAAGTAGTAGAAAAAAATTACATGATGTTCTGTGTTCTCACCTTTTTTTGTTGTTGTTAAAAAAAAAAAAAAATCAATACTCTGTATGCAATGGTAGGGTAAACTTCTTTCATAAATTTGAACTACAAATGCTTTTACATTCGTAGTTGCAGCAGAGAACTTAGTGCAACTCATGCAGTTAATTGTTATTTGAAGACTCGTGTCTTAAACTACTACTGTGTATATACTTATAAGCTGTTTATATGCTATTCCTTAACCTAAAGTCTTTATTTGCATGCTGATGTTATGCTTTTTTGTAGAGTGTGTTGCTAAGAAAGTGCAGTTTTTATACAGTATATTGTTTCAAGAAATACCGAAATAAAAATGGCATGTTTGATAAAATATGACACTCCTTACTGACTAAATCCTTCTTTTCTATTAGTGGTTAAGGTGCCACAGAAGACCCTTCTAATGGATGCACTGAAAGAAGAATCTGAGATAATTTATGATTTCTGCATGTGCAACCCTCCCTTTTTCGCCAACCAATTGGAAGCAAAGGTAAGCTAGCAAAGTAGAAGTTGCGTGCACTTATTCCAGTGTTCACTGAGTGGGAGGATATCAACAATTATACCTCTTCTCTTTGGGAAAGTTCAGTGGAAAATCCCAAGTCATTACAAAATAGCATTGAAGTTTTCTCTTTTTGTGCCCATCTGCCCCAAAAGAAATACTGAAAAACTTGAAACTGCCATTCTTTCTGAAGTGTATTTTTTTCACAAACTTTTGTTATCTTTGGGAATTGATTTAGAAAGGAGACTGCTACTAAATCTGTAATTCAGTGCCCATTATATTGGCTTATTTTGAATATATTTTTGTCTATTATCCCTGGTGGCAATGTGAGGAGGCTAGAGATGGTGACTTCTGCTACTGACTGAAAATAGAGTTAGGGAATAGTTTGAAAGTAATCCTTTTTAAAAATGTTTAAAAATGTAAATTAAAAGTAATCTCAAATAATCTTCCTTATCCAGGGAGTAAATTCTCGAAACCCACGCCGCCCCCCTCCGAGTTCTGTAAATACAGGAGGGATCACAGAAATCATGGCCGAGGGGGGAGAGCTAGAGTTTGTCAAGAGAATTATTCATGATAGCTTACAACTGAAAAAGAGATTACGGTAAGTTGTTTCCTTCTGGGTAAAATTTGACCTGCTTTTCTGTCTGAAATAATGTGAAAATGATATTTTAGTAAAGAGTGTAGCTGTGGTCCAGTGCTCATTTCAGTTATTTAGTCTCAGTTTATATAAAATTAATCGTTCCTGGGCATCAAACGGTTACAAGTCATTAGGGGAGAGAAAGGGAGAAAGCAAAAATCCCTGTACCAGTGGCACTTGTAGCTTGCAGCTGGATTAGCACATGTACGTGCTAAAGCGAGTCAGCATTTAATGTTAGGTTCTTCTGGGATAGGATTTATGCAACTGCTAGTAATCTTTTCTGTTTTCCTGGTTGAATTTTGATATCTTACAGATTTATCTACTAAAGGGTACTGTTGTACTGAATGCTGCCTTGTGTGAATGTAAGCTGAAATAATAATTGTAGTGAGATCTTCTGAACAAGAAAAATGGCTTAAGTTTTTCAGACAACCATTCCCACCAAGTAATGACATTCTGTACGTTACTCCTCTAGCTCTTCTGGGAGCTTCCTTCGGTTTTTTTAATATACTTCTAAGATACAGCTACCATAAGTTTTTTTTGTGTTAATACTACAGCTTCGTCAGTGCTCTGGGCTAAGGAAATATAGCCTTCCATTTATACATTCAAGATGCACTTTGTTGAGACTCTTCTAGAGCACTGCATTAGGATCTCATCGTCATTTATTTGATACCAAATCTTTTATTTAGACTGTATGATTGCTAGTAATAGAACTGGGGAAAAAAAAGGAAGGCTGTTAAGAATATTTCATTTTTTGGAAATAGAGGACAAAGCAAAATAGGACTCTATTAAATAGAGTGGTTTTGTCTTGTAGCTCTTTCAAGGGGAAAAACAAAAATGAGGTTTCAGTTTTGTATCAAGATCTCCAATGTTTACAGAAATAACAGATTGCTGAAAATACTCTTTCCTGTTTTGCTGGAGACAAGGTTTGGCAACAGTACTAAAGGGGCATGAGTAGGGAACTGTTAATAGACAGAGAGGACTGAGACCCAGTTGGGCCAGGAGGTGTTCTCGACTTATTCCACTTCCTCTTCCCTTCTTCTTCAACTGGGAGTTGCAGCTTTGGTATTTAGTAATTTTGTGGAAGAAGTGTGTTCTAGTTTTGCCAGGAATATTGGGCTTTCATGTAAGTATTACTCTGTGAAATTCTTTATATAGTATTATGTGGAAAATGAACTTAACTGCAGTATTAAGGGACAATTTTTTAGGAACTTGAGAAGTAAGTTAAATGAAGAATGGGAATGTATCCCTTGGAGATACTGAAGATGAGGGGCTAAGTGAAAGGTTTAGCAACAGCTAAACAGATTTCATTTTGGAAGGCAGGAAGGTGCTCCTGTTTTATTTCAGTTACAGGAACCTGGGTAATGAGTTATGCATGGGCAGAAGTGTTGGTCAGTAGGTCGGCTTCTTAAGCACATATGCTTGTTGATCACTGAATATTCCTTCATATGCTGATTATGGTCCAAGGAAAGCTACAAATAATTGTAAGGAGTGTGATATCTTACATGTAATAAAGGGCACTCTTTGAGACACGATTCCTGCTTGTTCAGGTGCTGTTTCAATTTTTCCAAAAACACATTCTCCTCTGTAGTCTGTCTTTGGTCCTGTCATGTTGAACTGTGTCGTAGTCACTCTGTTTAAGGCTAATTTTGTTATTTTTCGCGGAATTTTATTTGTAAAAACTCCTGGTTGTGTATTGTCTGCAGGTGGTACAGTTGTATGCTGGGGAAGAAATGCAGTTTAGCGCCATTGAAAGAGGAACTTAAAATCCAGGGGGTAAGTTTTTTATACAGTCCTTACATCCTGTGTATGTTGAATTCAGTATAAACTTTTACATGCTTTCTTCCCTAAGCTTGTATTGTTTGTGTGTCATT
Source organism: Odontophorus gujanensis (assembly GCA_013399175.1). Classification (NCBI taxonomy): domain Eukaryota; kingdom Metazoa; phylum Chordata; class Aves; order Galliformes; family Odontophoridae; genus Odontophorus; species Odontophorus gujanensis. The sequence goes on from VXAB01013767.1 coordinate 12,683, forward strand.
AAAATGAGAGAAATCCTTGTGAGCCTTGTACAGAAGAGCTGTGAGGTTTCCTTTTGTAGTCTTGGGACTACCGATTCCGTTTTGATTAGTTTTGTAACCACTATTACAGTAGCTTTGGGTTATGTTTGCTTTAACCAAGCACATGCTATGTGGTGGTTCAGTTAGAATGTGGCATTCATGTACCAAAAATTCAATTTATTATTGGAATTCTGATAGATATAGGAATTCAAAGGTAGAGGAAAAAAAATCTTGAAATAGAGATTTTTCCTCTGTCTGTCTCTGTGTCTCATCTCTTTCTCTTTCCATGCCCCTTTGTCTCTTTTTCTTGCACGTGTGTGCTCTGCTTTAGGCAGTTCTCAGAAGTTACGTTTTTCTGTTTGTTTGATTTTTGCCATGTAGACCTGGAGCTCATCAGCTCCTACGCTTTGGAGCTGATGATACTTGAGAGTAAACTGGGCTGGTTGGTAGTTATCCTGGATTATATATAGCGCATCCTTAATACCGAACATAAGTACCTTACAGTGTGTTCCAAAAAGGAAATAAGGATAGAGTGCAGTTGTGTCCTGAATCCGTGCACGTAAATGGTAGTGTTATGTGTCTCTGAACTTGAACTTGGAGTCTTCGAAGTGCACAGACGTGCAGAAATTTCAGTCACAGTTACCAGGCTTGACACCAACCAGCTTCATGTGGCACTAACAACTATGAGCTATGTCAGAAGGAATTCCCATTCCTGTCTTGAGGAAATAATTGTGCTAACTCTGCTTGTTGTTGTTCAAAAATATGTGGAGTAAAACAGTGTTATTTATTAACATCAGACAAAACTTTGTATGCTACTTCTCATAGGTTCCTAAAGTTACTCATACGGAATTCTGTCAAGGACGCACCATGAGATGGGCACTGGCATGGAGTTTCTATGATGATGTACAAGTACCTGTAAGTACCTTAATTTTGTCTTTCTTTTGTATGTCTGTGCCTCTTACTTGAGGAAAAGCCTAAGGAGCTGTAAATTCATCTGCTGTGAAATGAACTGCTCTCCTTCAGAGAGGAATATTGATGGAGTAGGCTGTGTGGGCAGTGGGTTTTGTTAATTAGCTCTCAGTCTGTTAGCAGTTGTTACATGTGATCCATTATGACCCATCGGTAGGGAGGGAAAAAGAAGCCTGCAGGGACTTCCTGTGGGTTTCAGTGAAAGTGTGGGTCACTTGTAACTCCAGAAAGTGTATGTAGGATATTGGAAATTTGGGGCTAGGTTTGATTTTAAAATTCCCCCTGAAAACTTTAGTTTTTTAATATAGATTCTTGTTACCAAATAAATATGGACATGTTTTTCAGCTGCTTTAGGCCTGCCTACATCATAGGATCATAGAATAGTTGGGGTTGGAAGGGACCCCAAAAATCAAGTTCCAACCTCCCTGCCACAGGCAGGGTTGCCAACTGCTAGATGAACTGCTAGATCACATTGCTCAGGGCCCCATCCAGTCTGACCCTTAACACCTTCAGGGATGGGGAATCAGCAACTTCTCTGTGCAGGCTGTCCCAGCACCTCACCGTTCTCCCAGTGAAAAATTTCCCTGACATCAAATCTAAATCTGCCCTTCTTTAGTTTAAAACCCCTCCCCCTTGTCCTGTCACTATCTACACCTGTAAAAAGTTGATTTCTGTCATGTTTATAAAATCCCTTTAAACACTGGAAGGCCACAATGAGGTCTCCCTGCAGTGTCCTCTTCTCTAGGCTGAACAAGCCCAGTTCCTTCAGTCTGTCTTCATAGGAGAAGTGCTCCAGCCCTTTGATTGTCTCTGCTGGACCTGCTATGTTGTGCACCACAGATTTGGATCCAGTACTCCACATGGGGCCTCATGAGGGCAAAGTACAGGGGAACAGTCATGCCCCTTGCCCTGCTGACCACCCCTCTTCTAATGGATCCCAGGATACCATTGGCCTTCTGGGCTATGTGTGCATGCTTCTGGCTCATAGTCACTTTTTCATCATCCAGCACCCCTAAGTCCTTCTTAAGCAGGGCTACTTTCAAGGAGTTCTTCTCCCAGAAATATCTGGGATTACCTTGACCCAAGTGCAAAGCCTTGTACTTCGCTTTCTGGAACCTTGTTAGGTTCACAAGGGCCCATCTTTTGTGTTTACCAAGGTCCCTCTGGATGGCATCCCTTCTGTCTGCTGTATCAACTGCACCACTCAGCTTGGTGTCATAGGCTTGGTGTCTGTGTCACTGATAAAGGCGATAAAGAGTACCAGACCCAAGGTGGACCCCTGGGGGACACTGCTTATTACCGGTCTCCACCTGAAAATAGAGCTATTGACCACAACCCTCTGGCTGCAACCTTCCAGCCAATTCCTTATCCTCTGAGTAGTCCACCCTTCAAATCCATATCTCTAGAATTTAGAGATAAGGATGTGGTGCAGGGCCTTGCAGAAGTCCAGGTAGGTGATACCAGTTGCCTTCCCTTTGTACTTCAGTGCTGCCACTCCATCACAGAAGGCCACCAGATGGGTCAGACAACCTTTCCTTGGTGAAGCCATGCTGGCTGTCTCAGATCACGCACTTGTCCCTCACAGGCCTTAAGATGTGTTCCAGGAGAATCTGCTCCATGATCTTCCCAGGCACAGAGGTGAGGCTCACTGATCCATAGTTCCCTGAGCCTTTCTCCCTTTCTTAAAAATGGAAGTGATGTTTTCCTTTCTCTAGTCCATGGGAATTTCACCTGACAGCCATGACTTTTTAGATGTGATGTGTCTTGACTTTCCTAATCCCATCTCTAAGTCTGAACAGCATCTGTTTTTTCCCAAATGACCCACTGTTGCTTCCACTACCTGTACGTGACCTTCTTTTTCTTCAGTTTGACCAGGAGGTCCTTGCCAAGCCATGCTGGTTTCCTGTCTTCTCTGCTTGCTTTGTTATTCTGAGGGATGGAGAGCTCATGCACCCTCCAGAAGGCATCATTAAAGAGCAGCGAGCTTTGTTCCACTCCTGTGTCTCTAAGGAATTCTTCCCTGGAGATCTCATCCAACAATTCCTTAAACAGTCTGAAGTTCGCTCTCCTGAAGTTCAGGGTCTGACTCTGCTCTGTGCCAGCCCCATGTCAGTCTGTAATAGTAACACTAGTTGCTCCTTGGGCACACAGCCCCTTGCGTTGGAAGATAGGGATGGGGAACAGAATAGGCCCTGCATAATCCATGATGAGATAGTTTTGGACCTACTCTGAAAGCTGGGCACTGACAAGTCCATGGGGCCTAGAGTGCTAAGGGAGTTGTCAGATGTGGTTGCCAAGCCACTCTCCATCATCCTTCAACAGTCCTAGTTAACCAGGGATGTCTGGTGGACTGGAGACTGGCAAATGTGACACCCATCTTCAAAAAGGGCTGGAAAGATGATTCTGGTAGCTACAGACCTATCAGTCTCACCTCGGTGCCAGGGAAAGGTTATGGAACGATTGATCTCAGGAGCCATCGTGGATCAGCTAAAGGTCAACTGGGGGATCAGGCCCAGTCAGCATGGGTTCATGAATGGAAGATCCTGTTTGACAAACCTAATTTTGTCGATGACAAGTTGACCCACTTAGTGGATGAAGGTAAGGCTGTTGGTATGGTCTACCTGGACTTCAGTAAAGCCTTCGATGCTGTCCCACACAGCATGCTCATGGAGAAGCTGGCTGCCCATGGTTTAGATGGGGATATGCTCTGCTGGGTGGAGCACTGGCTGGATGGCTGGGCTCTAAGAGTTGTGGTCAATGGAGTTAAATCCAGTTGGTGGCCAGACACAAATGGTGTCCCCCAGAACTTGGTACTGGGGCCACTCCTATTTTAAATGGAGCTCGTTCACCTTAATGTGAGACAGTTACTTTTTTGATCCATGTGTACACATAGGGCAAGATAAATACAGGCAATAACCAAACTTAGAATTTTTCAAGCAAATCTTTAATGAACTCGAATCACAATGTGGATATTAGCACCTGAGCTGTATTCTCAAGAGCAGCTATGTCAGCTCACGGAGAGCTAACAATTTGAAAGAACTGGTAAAGGTTTTCGGCTGACATATGAAGATAAAGGCCCTCCATCTATTAGATGAGCATACAGTACATGCTGCTGCCAGATATTGTACCTAATAACTTTTTGGAGTGAAGTGAAACACAGGTTATGTCAATGACTATTTTGTGGTTAGGTGCACTGCTAATCCATAGGTATTGTGAGTACAAAAGTCATCCCACTAATACTGCATAGCATTATATTTTTTGCGGTGTTTGGTGTTACACTGCTTTTGTTTCTTCTTTTAGTCACCTCCCTCTAAGAGAAGAAAACTAGAAAAACCTCGAAAACCCATTACATTTACGGTCTTGGCTTCTACAGTCAAAGAGTTATCCATCAAAGCTGCAGCAATGGGGTGGGATGCTGCAGAAGCCATTGCTGTTGTTAGAGCCTGGATAGAGAAAATTCTTGCTGATTTGAAGGTACGTATTAGATGTTACAATATCCTACCTTAAAGTGTAAGTGTGAATGGACGATTTGAAGTTCTGTCTTCTGCAATAGGTTCAGCATAAGCGTGTTCCTTGTGGAAAAGATGAAGTTAGCCTGTTTGTCACTGCCATTGAAAACTCCTGGGTTCATCTGAGGAGAAAGAAACGAGACAGATTAAGGCAATTACGAGAACTTCCTCGAGCTTCTGATGATGTTCTGCAAGCAATGGAAGAGGAAAAAAACAGTCAGAACAGTGTGAGCAACAGTATGGACTGTGAAAAACCCAAGACTGAAGATTCTGAAACTGAGCTTGTGGCACCTGATGAGGATGTCCACTTGACTGCAGGCGATGAGCTAACAGAAGAGTCTGCTACCAAAGAATTTAGTGAGCATATGGAGGAGGAGGAAACAGAAGTGAAGCAGGCAGAAGAATCATTTAACAAAGATTCCAGCAGTGCAAAGCAGGAACCTCAGCTTTCAGAGGAAGCTAGCAATCTAACAGTTGAAAAAGGACAAAGTGCCAAGGAAACCAGTAGATGTTTCCTCTTTAAGTGTTTAATGAACGTGAAGAAAGAAGGAAATGATGTTTTAGTAGAAATGCACTGGGTTGAAGGACAGAACAGAGACTTAATGAACCAGCTGTGCACATGCCTACGGAACCAGGTTCTTCGGTTGGTTGCTAGTTAGCTCTTTATCTCACTTTGGCAAAATGAGTTTTCAAGTTTTATAAACTATTTTTTAAGGTTTAAACAGTTAGCAAAGTAAGATTTCCCCTTAAACATTAGTAAAATGAAATTTAAAGCTCTTTTTTAATGTTAAACAGCTTTTTTAAAGCTGCAAGGAGTACAGGAAGTAATATATCCTTATTTTTCAGTTATAAAAGTATGTGTTGCAGTGAAACATGTCTATGCTGTGACCACTTCAAGTATCATAGTGCTCATTTTGGTTTTTCTTATCTAGTTGTAATAGATTTGTACTATTACTTTGTAAACTATTACTTTACTGAAATACTTTCTTGAGTATTTTTCATACGAATGCAGGAAGTTGTTCTGCCTCGGGAATTGCCTTGTGCAGCTGTGAGCCCTCAGCCGGGGGTTGAAGTACACCTCTCGTCCCTTTGATATGATCAGCCTTTGATCTGCAGAGTGGCAAGATGGACACATCCTTTAAGCGTTGATTGATTAAAGAAATATTTTAGAAACACCGTGTATTTTTTGCACTTTTCGGCTGTTCTCACCGTTGTGGAGCCGACGCGGCCGCTTGGGGGCTCCCGGCCTGGGATGGGCGGGGCGGAGCTGCCGTTTGAATGGCGCGGCGGGAAGATGGCGACGTCGCCGCGGCCTCGGCGGCGGGGCTCCGCGGCGCCGCTGGAGCCAGGGCGGTCCGTGCTGCCCCGTTCGGCCCCGCGGCTCCCTGCCGCGCCGCGCTTAGCCCCCCGCCCGGCCTCGAGGTCTCCCTACGCCGNGCGCCGCGGGGGGCGCGGGCGGCCCGGCCCCCCCCTTCCGCCCCCGCGCCCCCCTGCCGCGCCGCGCTTAGCCCCCCGCCCGGCCTCGAGGTCTCCCTACGCCGGAGCGGGAGCCCCGGCGGCGGCTCGGCAGGTAGCGGGAGGAGGGGCGGCGGGGTGAGCCGGGCCGGGGCCCTGCTCGTGGTTCAGGGGGCATTGCCGGGCGCTGGGGAGACGGGTGAGCCCGGGAAGGGACTGCGCCGCCGGGCTGAAGCGCGGGCTGGTTTCTCCCTGCGCTAAAAGGGTGGCGGTGCACGGAGGTGGATCTTTCTGTGCCATTCGCCCTTTAGCTGAGGGGAGGCAAGAGCGTTCTGCGCGCACACCGTGTAACAGCAGGCCTCTGCCTCTAGGTGCTGCCCTAATACAGCAATCAGTGCAGTGTGTCCTGCCGTCCTTTTGCTTTCAGCTGCTAGAATGATTGGATCTGGAAGCACCGCCCTTCGTTGTCCTGGGTACCTGGGTTTACACAGTATCTCCTAACCTAGCTTCGTCCCTCGCTGTGTTTTTGTAACTCTCCAAACTCTTTATACCCTCCAGCCTGCTGCAGACAGGCAGCATCTTCTCTCCACTGTTTATATACCGCAAGACGCGAGGCTTTGTCAGCACTCTTAAAAAAGATTCATTGCACAGCACTCCTGTGTCCAACAGAGCCCAAATTATGCGTGCATTTTAGCATCATAGAATCACAGAACATCTCAAGTTAGAAGGGACCCACGAGGATCACCAAGTCCAACTCCTGGCTCCACACAGGAACACCCAAAATTCAAACTCTATGACTGAGAGCAGTGTCCAAAAGCTTGAACTCCAGCAGACTGGGGCCGTGCCAACTGCCCTGGGCAGCCTCTTCAAGGGTGGAGGACATTTTCTTGACATCCAACCTTTCTTTTGGATGCGTCTAAATAATAGTGCTTTAACTCAGCAGTGTGCATCATCCTGCTTTTAACTCTCCTTTATCACTTTTCTACTAGGTTTAAAAAAAAAAAATAAAGGCTGATGCAGTACTATGCTTTTGTACATAGATCTTTAAAATATGAAGTTTCTAAGACACAAGTTTTCAAACTCACATTCAGTGTTAATCTGAAGGCATTCTTCCAGCACTGGAACCATATCATCCCTTACCCATGCAGTCTTTCATAGGTATTTTGTTGGTTTTAGCATTAGGAGAGAAGCCTGAGATCCCATTGTACATCTATTTGTTTGTTTTGCTTTTATGTTATTACAAATCCTAATTCTGCCATACTATGACATTTTAGGGTAGAGAAATCTGGACACTTATAAATGCCCCATGGAAACCTGTTCTGCTTTTGTATGTTGTCTGTAAATACTAGCATGTGTAAGCAGCCAGTATTTTCCTGATTGTGTATGCCCTTATGTGGTAAACCTTTTTTAGATTTTTTTTTTTAGTATGGTGTTAGAAGAATGGGTACTGTAGTGTCATTCCACACAATTACTTGTTTTTCAAATAGATTTGATGAGGTCTTACACAAAGTGCTGCTATGGGAACTAAGTAGTGATGGATGATAGGGAAGGCATTACTGTGGATCAGAAATCTGTTTTCTGTCTCATATGAGGAAAGGGACAAAAGGTTTGAGTTTCCTTAATGATTAGCAGAAAGGGAGAGCCACAGAGGAGGCAGTATCTGTAACCAGCACAAAATTATCTAGGGTTATAAGACAAGAAATTATCAGCAAAGAACTTAATTAAGCTAGAGGAACTGGCAGTGTGGTGAAGATACTAATCAGTGTTGAAAAACAGAGGTAACTGTGCAGAGTAACTTGAGCTGCCTATTTATTTTGTTAGTTATTTAAATTTTTATCTGTAGTGAGAAAGAGCCTGGGCAATTCTGTAATCTGTGAGGACTACTGGGGACTCTATAGCAGTAATCTAGACAGGAAATGGGTTTTAGTAAGGGTAAGATGGCAAATACATTGTAATGCTGCTAAGCTAATCAGTGCTGAAATTCTGCTTCAGTCTGTATTTGGTCATGGTTACTCTGTCTCTAAAGCAACCATCAGAGTGAGGGTTTGGTGAAGAGATTATTTGTATGTAGAAAACCTAGTAGGAGGAGAAATTGAGAAGATGATGTCAGGAGATGAGGCAAATAACAAAATATGCATGGGAAATATTGAAAAATACAGGAAAGATAATGCTCTGTTACCTTTTTCCCATAATAAAGAGGCTGGAAAGAAGTTTGACCTTGAGATTTATTACCTAAGTGACTTTATGTTCAAGGGTGATAGTGTTTGTTTTTGTTTGTTTTCCTCCCAAAGGGCAATATCAGCAGGTAAATGTTCCTGAAGATCAAGCAGACAAGTTGCTCCTTGCAAGCTGGGGTCTTCCCAAAGCAGTTTTGGAGAAATATCACAGTCTGGGAGTAGTACAGATGTTTGAATGGCAAGCAGAGTGCCTAATGCTTGGACAAGTTCTGGAAGGGAAGAACCTGGTTTACTCAGGTATGCAAACATAACAGAACTAAACCCCCTAAACTTCTCAGGGCCATTCACAAGAACATGTTGCTGCAGAATGTTACTGAATTGCCAGATAGAGAGGTTGTAGGACTAAGGATCTTAAAGGAAAGTTCTCTCAGCGAGATAATGAGAGATGGTATATTTGAATGAATCTCACACAGATGGTACAAAGAAATAGTATAAAGAACAAAGGCTCACCTCGGATGACAAAGGCTCGCAGGACTCCACACAAGAGGGATCTCCACGAAGAGATTCTTCCCGGGTGGAAGCCAGCCCTTAAATGGGGCTTGGGGGGAGGTGGAGCCAGGCTCCACCCCCCTCCAATCACACAGGTATCAGTACCTTCACCTGTGCCCCATGGCTGACTCACTGCTCACCTCAGGTGATCAATCAGTGGCTCAGGCTGTGATTCAGTAGTTTCCCTACAGAGGCCAACATCCTCTTTATTCTGGAGAGACCTCCTTAAGAGAAAATTTAACTTTTCTGTCCTATTGCAGTAAGAGATACATGGTTTGATGGTCCCCTTTCCAGATGTGGGAAGAGACTTATTTTCTGTTTTCTTTGTTACTGTTCATTTCGAAACTGTTGATTTGAAGTCAGCTGTCTCTTCCATTACAGTGCAGGTGACCAGGAACTGAATGATACCAGCAATACAAATTCAGATACTTCTGAAATTTTTTGTTTATTATCTCATTTCTTCTATCCCTTCGTCATTTTTATTTATGTAACGTGGAGTAGGAGAGGTAGGATGGGTGGGCTATGGGGAATAATAATTCGGGGTGTCTATCCCAAATTAGTCCCAGAGCAGCACTAGGAACATGAACAGCTTAGAAGAGGGGCGGGCAGAGTGGTTTTCTAAAGCTTATATTTGAGTTTTATTACTTGGCTTCAGAAGATTTTGGGCCTTATTGATGAGTAATGGCTGCCCCCTATGATTCTGCATCTTCTCCATGAATCTTTGGCAATGTTAGGTGGCAAACAGCAATGCTCACCTAACAGGACGGTGGGTTAATATACTGAGGGGCTAGATCAGTGAGGTACCAAAGCTTTCCTTGTCAACTAAGAGGCAGTGGTGCTTTTTTAATTTCTTCCCCCTCTCTTGCTTATCTCTGAGCTGCTGTTGCTCCCAGAGCAGAGATGAGATCACAAACTTTGGTTGCAGAGTGAAAGACACTAGAAGAGAAATTCTCTGCAGACCTCTTGTATGGGGATAACTGCATAAGTGGTTGTAGGGAAAAAGACTGAAGAGCCTGGCCCCAAACTTCCTATTGTTTTCTGTGACAGTTTTAAGATATTTGTTCCTTTGATTTTTTTTTCTATTACTTTAAAAATTATTAAAATCATCAACAATTAATAAAAATTAAGAAAAATACAATTTTTCAGCTCCTACCAGTGCTGGAAAGACTCTTGTTGCAGAACTGCTCATTTTGAAGCGAGTATTAGAGACTCGTAAGAAAGCCCTTTTCATCCTTCCCTTTGTCTCTGTGGCCAAGGAGAAGAAATGTTATCTGCAGGTAAGCAGTGTGCAAGGGAGGTGAGTGTATGGCTTATAGCTGTTGAGTCATGTTTTTTAAACAAAGATTTTCAGGGATTTGAGAAGAAAAAAATATTTCAAAGTTGCTTCAGAAAGAATTTGTAGATAGAATGAGATTGAATTTTAAATTAAGTTGCAGAAAAATATTCAAAGTCTTAGCCAAAATGGCAAATTTTGGATAAAAATGAGGAGTAGATTAAAATACTTTATTTCAACGCTGATTTTTATAGTTTTAATGTTTTCATTCATTTGTAGATTTTATAGTATTCAAGCTTTAAGGAAATTTTCAGATTAGAAATTATGTCTAAAACTCCGTGTAGGGAAGGTGTCAGCATTATCAGAAAGGAACTTTGTTTTTTTTTTTTTAACTTTCCTTTCCTTGTTCCATCAGAATTTCAAGCTTTTGATTTCACTTTGGTTAAAAATATGTTCAGGCAGAATCTAGATATGTTTCAGGTTCCTCACCTAAGCTGTTTTAGAAACAAGATTACAATGGAAACAGTCTTCTTAGAACATACTTTTTTGGGGAAAGATTTTCATGCAAACTGTTGTTTCCATTAGCTCATCTGTCACCATAATATAAACTACTAAAGGCAAGAGTGAAAGCAGGAGGCCTTTTTTTTTTTTTTTTTGAACAGTTGGACACTTCAGGAATTTTGTATTTTATTAAACTTAGATGGTAACATTTCCTAGGTAAAGGTAACAACTGAGTGCAAAAGCTACTTTGTAGAGACTGATAATGGGGAAATACTATTTCTTTAATCTTGTAAAGCTGGAGAATTATCAATACCATATTCTGCTTCCTCTGGCCAATGGTTTGGTTTTAGCTGCACTCTTGAATTCATATGGTGTCCTACCCATCTGCTTCAAAATACTTGTATGTTTTATTAATGCTGTGTGTAACATGCCAAACCTTTAGCATTACAATGATGTGCCTTGGAAGAAGAGAAGTCACCATTTCTTGACTTTCAGCTGAGAGATGCAATGTTTCTGTATTTGGGGCCCAACATTTGTCTTTTGCTTCATATTTTTTCAAGAGCAAGACTTCTCTGTGCAGCTGCCGTTATAAACTGTTGTACTGTGTGCTCTCTAGCTTCCATAATAGTAAATTATGCTTTTATATGAAGAAGTGTTCTCCATCTAGGTTATGTTTACTTTATCCTCTAATATGTATTGTTTGGCTTCTGCTTTGGATGTAAATACAAATGACCGTGGAGTGTGGGATAAGGAGCAGTAACTGTCTGAGCCATGGTTTTAATCAGATTTATTGGCATTAGAAGTGTTAGGGATCATGGTTGTAGCATGCATAGACTTTTATGTAATTTCAGCAAGTGTCAGTCAAAATTAAGAGTTATAACCTTGGCACAATATTCTGTACCCTTTGGAAAACAGGCCCTGTTTCAGGAGGTGGAAGTGAGAGTTGAAGGCTACATGGGAAGCATCTCTCCTGCTGGACGTTTCTCTGCGCTGGATGTTGCTGTCTGCACCATTGAGAAAGCCAATGGTCTAATCAATAGACTAATAGAAGAAAACCAAATGGATTCACTGGGTAAAATGCTAAGGCCTGACTGCCAAACGGATGAGTTTTTTTACGTAATCTGAGTACATGTGAATTCATGAGATTCTTTGTGTTTATTTGGTCCCCTATGTGACAGGCATGCTGCACCGGAAATTTGAGCATTTTTTCTTCCTTTGGAACATCTCTGATTTGGGTTTAGGGTTTGGATTTGGGCTATTCTATGTAGCCCAGTGGCAGGATAGTATATTTGTAAAACTGCAGCTTTATACCATAAAGCTTCCATAAGCTTTATACCATAAGCTTCCATACCAGCTTGTCTGGTATGTAAGACAGTCTATGAATAGGGATCATTTGCAATAACCAGTGATTCTCATAGCTAGAAAGTGTCTTCTAATTAATGAAATTGAGTTAAAATTCTGAATATTTAAGTTCAATAATTTTTGTCTGTTTGGGACAAAGATTGTGTACATGTACCATCAATGGTATAACTTCAGTTAGTTTGAGGAAGAGGAGGAATTAAGTTCATTGCTCATTGAAGTCTAAATATTGAATACGTAGAGATCTTTTTGGTAGGGGTGTGACTAGAAGGGCTGTGACACACTCATTTCTCTCTTGCAGTATACTCAAAATCTCTCTGTCTTTGTAGTGTAGACTTCTGGGTCATCATGGCTCTGACAGCCTGTTGGTACTCATTTAGTGCTTGGGAGGAGATAAAAAACTTGGAAGAGCCATATGTGCACCTGCTGAGAGATGTGTTTTCCTAGACCAAATAGAAGTTCATTCTTCTCTTTGTGTGTCTGCTCAGTAAAGCTATACCTAGTTGTATTTTATAGAGTACTCCCTCCCATCCTTGCTCTGGCCTGTAACATAGCTGGCTCCTATTTCTGAAATACAGAAACTGGAAAAATAAACGACTATCAAGCTGGTATGAGACTTCCACTTAAAAAATTACTGTTCCATGTTCCTCCAGCGTCCTAAGATTTTTAAGAGAAGTTTTTTATCACAATAGACAGTAAGGGAAAGAAAGCCTTGCAGATTTTGTAGGAGTGTGGGATCATGAGATAGCACAGTCATAGCAGGACTACAGGGGCTGGATCACTGTGAACTCTTTACACTGCCAGTAGACTGGAAGATGAATAGATGACCATGGCTGTGCTGCATTTTTAAATCATGTGAATTTAAGCTGCTGCAATCAGACCCAGTTCTTGAATGCATATCTTCATCCCTTCCCTAGCAAGAGAACTGGTAATCATGCAGTTATTTATTTCCATATATGACTCAAAGTTTGCTACTTAGTTAAGTATTGTTTGTTTGTTTTGTTTTGTTTTAAATAGAGTTAATTTGGTGCAAGATCACCATATTGTCCAGACCGCACTACCAGCATGAGGCATGAAGCATGGTCCTAACATTCTTATTTATGTTGGCTTGTGTGCTTTGTAAGCATAATCAGGGTACTAAAATGTATTGTTTAATGCTAGCATCTTTCAGAAGCAGCAGACATGCCGAATTCCTTTTGTTGGCACCTCCAATCCATCACCACAAGTTTTGGTACTCTGTAAGAAGAATGTGCCTGAGAACAGTCATATACTTCCAAGTACCAAGAGTTATATGACTCTTTGCAAGCACTTTCTTCTCACAAAGCAGTATAATCAGGGAAGTGAATGCAAGATCTGAGTTTCAATGTTGTCTCCCAAACACTGATACCTCTAAAGTGATATTTTTCTTTCAGCATTTGGTAACACCTCTGCTACTACTCTGTTTCCCTTGTGTCCCAACATGACCGTAAACCTGAAATAAGAATGTTTTTTCTTTATGTACTTAATTGAAAGCAATTTACAGATTAAAATTTAGTTTAAAAATTATCTTAAACAAATTGGCTTTTTTTATTTTATTTGGAGATACGTTCATAAAAATTGCGAAGTACAGGCATGAGCTGAAAATGCATTTTTAACTATAATCTAAAGTAAATTTGTCTAATTCTGCAAGGTTGTTTGTTGCCTTCTAATTAATTCTAAATTTAGAATGCTTCGTAACAGGGATGTTTTACCTTTGCGATGAATTATTGAGAGATGTCTGCAGTTCTGGCTGGATTCCACCTTCAGCTCAAACTGTTCCTTTTGTTGACGTCAGCCCCCTGCTGGTAGCTCACATTGCCTTTGGAAGCTGTTGAGAGAAATTCAAATCCCCTGTCTGGCAGACCTCTCCTTGCTGTATGCAGCAGTTAAAAACGATTTCATGTTGCTAATTATTATATAACGTATGACAGTTTTGGAAATCCAGGTACACAGGAAATGCTGTTCTTGTAGTTATTCAGACTCTTGATACTGATGCTAAAAACATTTCTAGGAGAGCTGATTAGAGAAGAATCTGGGAATGGATTTGTAATGTGCAGTTGTGTTACCAAAGTTGTTTCTGAATTGAAACGTGAGATTAAAAGAATTCTAGCTTCTTTGTAGTTAAGAGGAAAAGAAAATCAAATCCTTCCTGTCATTAAGAACTTGGAACTGAGTTTGGGCCTGAAGTAGACTGGTTACTGCAAAATGATGAAATTATGGACCCGTTTCCACTCCTTAGTTTGTTGCTGAGTAGAAAATGCCATTGAATGCTGGGAGCTGTAGTTTTCTTTGGCTGCAGTTTCATTTTAAGCTGAGACCAGCCTTGTGAAAAATACTGTTTATGTGTAGCTCCTGCTGTGTCATCCCAGTGTGTGCATTCTGAGAACTGCTCAGTGAGAAGAGCCATGTGTGTGTGACAGTGAGGTCTCACCAGCTCATAGACTGCTAGGGTAGCATACAACACAGATTTAGGTGGGTTTGAGTATTTTTTCTTATAGCTGAATAGCAGTAGAAGGTATAGAACATGTAGAAAAATAGTGACATGGCCTGTGTTTTGTCCTATAGATACCACTAGTGTCCTGTATTTCATTTTAGGAAGAAAAAAATGCTGCTTCTTGACACAAAACCTGGAAGGGTAATTTGCTTGAATTTTGCTTTGGTAGATAACTTTTTTATGCTGTCCTGTCTCACTTGCTGTAAGAATTCAGTTGGACTGCTCTGTGGGAAGGCAAGGACAGCTTTTTCTGGTACCTGAATAATGGTCAATTTTTTTTCACCAGTGAGCGAGGAATTTTACAAGCAGGCACCAAATAGAGGAAGTAAATGAAGACAAAGGGGCAGGCTGGGTGGGAGTTTGTAAAAGAGGCTGCTGAAGCACTGCAGTGCTCTTCTAACTCAAGTGGCTTGAAAGAAAAGTGAGGAGAAAGCAGGCACAGAGAGAAGGAACATAAGTAGGAAGAAGAAATAAAAATGAGAAGGAAAATAGCATTGAAGTAGATAATATAAGGTCACATTTGCCCTTCAGCTCCTGCTATTATGGTTGTACCAGGAAGATATTACATAGTTCTGCCACAGACAGAAGAAAAGTTCCACAGCAGCAGAACTAATGAAGCCTGAGGTCCTCTACAACCTGTCCCTTTTTTTTTTTAAATGAACACACGAACCAAAAAAACCCCACACAACCGTTCTTCAGCCCCTCCCATGTTACTGTGGCACTGTCAGCTGGTCAGAGAAGGAGTGAATTTTAGTAAGTTGTATGCTGCAGTTGCACTGAGTGGCCAAGATATAGTGGCCCTGTGTTTTTTCCCCTGGAAAGACCCTAATCTGTGTTATCCCTGGATGCTGGTACTCAGAAGCCTTTTGCAGACAATATTTGTTCCAGTATTTTTACCCATTTTCCAAATGTTATGGAATTTCAGTTAATCACTTGAAACATGAAAGGATTGAAACTGTTCAAAGTCTGGATGTTGATTAGTTATAACCTGAGTGCTTCTCTTCATTAGGAGTGGTGGTTGTGGATGAGTTGCATATGCTTGGAGACTCTCATCGAGGATATCTGTTGGAACTCCTTCTGACCAAAGTTCGATACATTACAGAGAAAGCTGCAAAAAGGTGAGTAGACCATGATGTTTGTCTTATCATGCTAAATTACAGATGGCTTAAATATTTTGTTCTCTGAGTAATTAGAAATTTAGGTTAGCTCCAGGGCTTTCACGTGCCTTAGACTATTTCAGTAATTGAGGTCTTGTCTTTTCATGGTTTTTCATTTGTGTGTTACCATGAGAGTCATTGTCTCAGGAAAAGAAATTAAGCGAAGCTTTCCTTTACTTTTTTTAGTCTGTTTATTTAAAAAAAAAACAAATAAACAACAAAACAGACCAAACTACAAAATAACAAAGCCAACTTAGGATTTCTTATAATATTTTTCCTAGACAAAGGTAAATGGGGGAAATGTATGCAACTACTGAAGCTTGACTAGTTAAGCTGAAAAGAAGAGTCAAAATCAAGTGTTTGCTGCCCACCAGAACTCAGATTTTTGCCAGGTTTTCACTGCAGCTTCCTTTCTTGTGAGTCATATTAGTGCTAGAGTAAGCCTACAGTCCCTGTTTAGTTCTAGGGTAACTGCTTTTTTAACACCTGGCACCCAGCTGGATGGTTTAGACAGCATTTCCCACGCTGATTTCCAGGGTCTAGCAGTGCTCTGGGTTGGAGCAGTTCTGACTTTTTTCTTATTCTGGGGGACTGTATACTTAAGAACAGACTGAGTGGTTTTAACACTTTGTTTCCCTTGTTTTACCTGTGCAGGACAGATACAAGACCACATTTGATTTCCTCCCTTGCACTGAAGAACTAGGAAGGAGAAAACATCTGTCAGGGAAAAAGAAAGGATACATCAGTGAATATTCTTGGGAAGACACAATACTTTAGCCTTCAGTATACAGGCACTGAGGCCCAGAGCCTTCATCTCTGTCACAGCCAAGTAGACAGTGGTCCCCCATGCCACTTACTGACAGGAGGGAAGCAACCTTTTTTTGTTAGTTCTGTTCTGGTACTTTTATTTTTTAATGGGAGCCCATTTATTCAATTTTTTTAAACACAGTCCAGCCCAACCTGTTACCAGAATGACCAGTGCTTTTAAGAGCTTTTTAAAAAGTTAACTGGATTTCCCACTGAAGTATCAGTCTGTATCTTCGCACCAAAAAAAATATAAGAGCTTGGATGAGCTCGGATAAGAGGGTATTTTTTACCACATCTTCCTTATTTCTGTCTTGTTTTTTTCTCTGACTCCTGAGTAGTCTTCTTTCTTCTATCTTGCTTTTGCCAGAGTTACCATGTTCAGGCCATATCTGAGCTCACACCGGTTTCCCAGACATTTTTATTTTTTAAAATCTTGATTTGTTGCTTAATAGTGTAGTACAAATGAGTAGTTTTAAAATGTAGGCTCAGGAGCATAAAAAACACACAAAACTATCATGTGGGTCTAAATACCTGAATTACTATATACATTTGGATATCTTAATGAATGACTTGTGTTTTCATGTCTGTTATGAGTTCATTACTACCCATTGAATTCAGTGGAAGCTATTGATCAGCACTTTGAGAACTGAAGCTGCTTTCTTCTTGGCTGAAGTAAGGACTTTGGTTCTGAACTCTAGGAAGACGTTAGTCTAGTGTCCTGAAATTAAAGCAAGTTGAATTGTCTTAATTAAGACATTATTAAGACATTCATTAAGACATTTAAGTGTATTTATTTATTTTATGTATTTTTTTACATTTAAGTGTAGAAAAACTGCAGTGGATACTGGGCTTTGCTTATTTCAATGCTCTTGTTAATTGCAAGGAAATAGTTGGTTTGTTTATTTTCATTTTCTCCAAGTATACAGTTTATGCTGCTGTTGCTTAAAGAAGAATAAAGTTTAGATTCAAAATGGTAAAGAGCAATGAATACATATCTTTTCAGTGTATTTGTTAAGAGTAGAGTATGACTTCTTTCTTTTTCAAGAGCTTAAAAAGATAGTTTGTACTTTAGACTCTTGAAGGAAATAGTTGGGGTTCATTTTTTTTCTGAATGCTATTTTCAAGAAGAATAGCTCATCTCATAACTAACCATTTCAATTTCTTTAACTGCTTCCAGAAAGGTGAAGATGACAAGTCCTGGTTTTGGAGGAATACAGATAGTAGGCATGAGTGCTACCCTCCCTAACCTGGGACTCCTAGCCTCATGGTTAGATGCAGAGTTGTACTGTACAGATTTTCGTCCTGTGCCCCTCAAGGAGTGGGTGAAAATTGGCAACAACATTTATGACTCTTCCATGAATTTGGTGCGAGAATTCCAGCCCAAACTTCAGCTGAAGGTAACAAAACTCTAAGGAGTGGCTTTTGGCATGAGACCTTTTCTTTAGCCGAAGTTGAAAAGACAGCTACTGGTATGTTTCTAATTTTTTTGAATAGGTGATATTCCCAGCTTCATTGTTTGTTTTATAGATTGTATGCTTAAACTAAGGGAAAAAATTATTACATTTTTGTCTCTTACTGATTAACCAAACCACTACTCATGAACTTCTTGAAGTTTCTTGAATCTGACTTGAAGAAGTTAGGTTTAAATAAGTTAGATCTTGTCTCTAAACACTTGACAGATACACCAAGCTTGATTGTTCCTCTTACCCTTCTCTATCTTGTGTCCTTCATCAACTTCAGGGGAGTTAGCTTCTTTTTTAAGAACAGGCAACCCTCTTGGGTGATGGACCTTCAAACTTGCCTGTCCTAGCCCACTTTGAGGCATTTACAGACCCTACACAATATGAAAGTGCGCTGAAAATATTTTCTCTCAATTCAGGGAGATGAAGACCATGTTGTGAGCCTGTGCTATGAGACTGTTTGTGATGGCCATTCAGTCCTGCTTTTCTGTCCATCCAAGAATTGGTGTGAGAAGCTGGCAGACATCATTGCCAGGGAATTCTACAGTTTGCAACAGGCGGAAAGTAAGAGAAAATTATTTAATAGAAGACTGTAGTAGTGTGTACAGTAACTTTAATACAGATTGATTTTAGAAGAAACTAAAAATATTTTCTCCCTCAAGGTTCTGCAAAAAACTCATCCCTTTCCCCAGTTGTTGTGGACAGAGAAGGGATAGATGAGGTCCTGGATCAGCTAAGACGCTCTCCTTCAGGTCTGGACTCTGTGCTCCAACGTACTTTACCATGGGGAGTGGCATTTCATCATGCAGGTATTCTTGAATATCTTGGTCTTGAGTTCTGTAAAGGTCGAGTCATATGTGTTCTTACTGCTGTAGTTACCAGCAATTTACCAGTTTCTTTTTGAAGCTTTCTGTAGCTCATGGCTGAATTAGCATACAGTAAGAGGTAAACTTGAAATTCTATTATTATGGACAAAGGCTTAACTCACTAATTGTTATGATTAATCTTTTTTCTTTTGTGCTAGTGAACAGCAACTTTCTAGATGCAACATATTATATGGAACATCTGAAAAATTAACTAGTTTGCATCCCTTAGATTTTCAGATTCTTCCTAAAGCTGCTATGGTATTTCAGAGCATTTTTTTCAATTTAGTAAAGAAATAGATGAGTGAACAGAAGTCATCTAACTATGAAAATCAAAATAAAACAAGAATGCCACCAAGACTTCTAGCAGGATCTTTTATTTCTTACCTATAAGAATACATGTAACATATATTCAGCATGATTTACTGAGGGGAAGAATCAACTGTGGAAGATAATAGAGTATCTATGGTGTTGAATATGTAAGAGACATAACTCCAAGTGCTTATTGAGCATAGGATTTTTTCTTCTGAAGAGTAAACTCGGACCAAAACTCTCAAGAGAATGTAGAAAGATACATATTAGGTCTGTAACCTAGAATGGAAATAATGATGAAGGATTACAGGATGCAGGATTCCAGCAAATAACTAAATCCTAATTCCTTGCTGTGTGTTATATCCAGTTTTCTTCTTTTCAGTGTATTTCCTTATTTATTTTCTTGCAACACAAGTAAACATGTAGTAAATCTTGCTACAATGTGTACAAATACCTTAGGAAAGCTAGTTTATAACCATTTTTGTCAGTTAACTAAAGAAAGCTTCATGGAAATTTTATTTCAGTTATGTTATGATAGAAATTAACTGAGATACTCTTCCATCTCTGGTTTCTAACATCTGACATTTCTGAATGTCAAATGTTCATTGAGTTGGTTTATTCTTCCTCTTGTTTGACTAATATCATTAAGTCTTTAATCCAATTTCTACATTACTGGGTTTGCAAAATATCATCATTCTTCAGGTCTTACGTTTGATGAACGGGACATCATTGAAGGAGCCTTTCGCCAGGGCATGATTAGAGTTCTAGCAGCAACCTCCACACTCTCCTCTGGGGTGAATTTGCCTGCACGCAGAGTAATTATACGAACTCCCATGTTTGGTGGCACACTGCTGGATGTTCTCACTTATAAACAGATGGCTGGAAGGGCTGGCAGGAAGGGAGTAGACACAGAGGGTAAGCAGAGGCTTTTTTAACATTCTCTAAGAACAGTGTTAACCTGACTAAACCCATGGCAGTGCTTCACAATTAGTGACTAATCGTGATGAATTCCTTTTCTATTCAGTACAATTAAGTTAATCAAGACGAACTTGTTTAGTATTAATGGAGTAAAAATTGTAATTCCCAGAGGATTCTTTCCACTGCATGAGATTGACTTTGGTATTTACATGTCAGTTACTCCATGAAAGGACTATTTTCTTCTTTGAATTCTTGTTATCTTCTAAAGCTCTGTTCATTTGTCTTAATTGTCTTAATAATGTTTTAGTGAACACTAGAACATTTACAGTTTCAGTGAGTAAATTTTAAGTAAACTACCAGTAGGCAGGTCTAAAATTTAAGGAAGTCCACAACTGGTCTTGTCTGAAGTTCTGATTTGAGTTTATTAAAGTTCCTGTAATCTTAACAATGATTTTTTTGGATGTTGAAAATAGTAATGCAACAGAGAGACAGGGAAATTTGGACAGTTGTTCATAGGTAAGGTGGTGTTTTCATGAAAAACAGTGACACTAATTGATGCTCAACAAAATGATCCTGCCTACTATTTTAATTTGTGATGGAAACTTATTTCTTGGACACCAGTTGGAAAAATTGCATTGTATGAGTATTAACACAGTGGTAAATATGAAGTTTAACAGAAGCAGGAAGTAAAATTTGCCCTACTGGTGGTTTGAATGGTGTTTACTGGAGCCCTGTGTAAGCAGACAGTTCTTATATTTAACTTTCTAATTTTGCTAGTAGCAAGTAGCATAGCAGCACAGCATTTTGCAACCTATATTTCAATGAGCTACCTCTATATATTGAAGAAAAAGGCAGCTGCATGTTGTATTTTGAAATTTTCCAGACCTTGTCATTTGAATGTAGCTGGCAGGTATAAAATTGCATTATTTATTTTTTCTCCTTCTAGTTACAATAATCAGGATTCTTTTTTGACAGTTCTCGTGTGACTGTGTTGCACAGTAAGCAATTGATATTATGCTGATGATCCTCATGAATGTACCATTTTTTCTCATTCTATGTGGTGTTTGAATGAGAGCCCAAAGCTACATTAGCAGCTGCTACTCTTCCACAGAATTAAAAGACTGGAAGGTAGCAACTTCAGCTGGAAAAAAATGCCGTATGTGTATGAGAAATTCTTCTGAGAGACAGAGTATTACTACTGGGATGGAGGTCCTCCTCCCCCAGACATTTTAGTATTGGATTGTCTCAGAGGTTTTTTTTTCCTGGCTAGCTTTAACATGTCAGGTGGCTGAGCACCTCATAGTTGTTTGCTCACTCCCTACCATGCATTGGGATGAGGGAGAGAAACTAAAAAAATAAAGTAGAACTCATGGGTTGAGATAAAATTATTAACTAAGATAGAGAAAAGGATAATGATTATAACATACAAATATACATATGTATATATATACACACACATATATAACAACTGATACACCACCTGACCAGCTAGCCTCCTGAGCAATGGAAGAGTGAGATGAACTCCCACTCTCTTCTGAAATCCTTCTGCTTGATGTCATATGGTATGGAATATCCCTTATCTCAGTTATCCTAATTGTTTCCTTCCAGGTCCTTTGGCCCTTCGTTGAGAATGGCTTTGGCTCTGTGCAACACTGCTTAGCAGTAACTATAAACATCATTGTGTTTATAAACATTGTTTTTCTCATAGGGCTAAAAAATAACAACATACCAGATACTCTGAAGAAAGCAATTCCATCCCAGCTGAAAAGAAGACACCTGATTGGATGGAAATTTAAAAAGATTATTTTAGAAATTGAAATTTGGTTAGTTTTGCATTCAACAAGTGTTGTATTCCTAAAGTGAAATAAGTAAAGATGTTCATTATTATAGAATCATAGAATCATGAAGGTTGGAAAAGACCTCTAAGATCATTCAGTCCAACTGTCCACCTTCCTACCAGTACTGGATGCTGAACCATGTCTCTAAGTACTTCATCTGCCCTTTCCTTAAACACCTCCAGGGACACTGACTCCACCACTTCCTTGGACAGCCTGTTCTAATATGATGGCTGTCGTTGCAATTCTTAGTGAGTTCAAAGAGTGTTCATCAGTGATTTTGGTTGAAATCTTACTCTTCCTGTACTTTTTCCTTTGGCAGTTGTTCACAAATGTATGGACTACCAAAAAGCAATGACATGAATGAAGTGTGATTGTGAACTGAGGGATATTTATCTGTTAACTTAGGGCTTATAAAAGTCTGGTAAAAAGGCATGATCAAACTTTTTAGTTGAATGTCTGATTGTAACTCTGTACTTTCCATTTGAAAACACTCAGGTAAGTATTTGTGTCAAATGAAAATGGAGTTGCAAGCAAAAATTGATTATTTTTGGGAATCTTAAAACCTATTCTCAAATTCCTGTATCAAAGCAGGAAGCAAGGCTCATCTTTTCCATTGTTCACAGGATTGTGTTTAGCCAGTGTATCAAAATGCACTGCACTGTGCAGTCCCTGTGTCTTGGTTACAGCCCTGACAGAGCTGGTTGCACACTGATATTTGGTTGGTATGAGCAATGGGTGCATGTGCAGCAGGGAAGAATTGCTGCCAGGAGGTGGGCTGCATTGCAAACTGAGCTGGGCTGTTTGCAGCTTGCAGGTCGTGGGTTGGATATGCCTGTCCTAGACTGCTTCCTCTGAGCTGTACTGTTTTCAGCATATATTAGGGAAGTTGAAGTCTCTCATGAGAACAGCAGCAGGCAATTGCCCAGCTTCTGCCAGTTGCTTATAGTTCTGGCAATTCCTTCAATCTGGTTAGGCAGTCTGTAACAGGACTCTCACCAGGATGTCCACCTTGTTGTCCCTCCGCTGATCCTTACCCATAGAGGATCGATCTTAGCATTCTCAGCCTCAAGCACTACAACACTGAAACATATTCTAACGAGCCATTGACCCACTCCTTCCACTTGCAGCAGCAAACTCACCATGTTTCTGTAATGGCAATTAAGTCCTAGTTTGCCTTCTGCACAATGGTTTCCAGCTCCTCCTGTTTGTTTCCTATACTGCATGCATAGATGCACTTCAGCTGAGCCACTGACCTCACCCCCAATCCTGGCACTGTTCCCCCGGGCTCATCTCTAGTGAGCCTTATTTCATCCCCTTCCCTCCTCATACCTAGTATAAAACCCTCTCAACTAGTTCTGCTAGCTCCTAGGCTAGGATCTGTTTCCCTCTTTGAGACCCATTTGCAGCCATCGGGCCAGGTGCTGAGTGAACTGCCCTGTGTTCAAAATAACCCAAAATTCCTGTGGTGCCACCAGTCTCCACTATGTATTTATCATATGGGTTTTTCTGGTCCTCTCAGTATCCCTCCCTGCCACTGAAGGGATATACTGTACTCTGTACTCCTTCTCCATCAACCGCCCTAATTCTCTGAAGTCCTTTTTGATAGTCCTCAGGCTTCTCTCAGTGAATTCATCACTGCCTGACAGAACTGTCCATAAAGTTTAATAATCAGAGGGGTGAGTCAGGCCAGGATGTTATTGGTCAAGTTTTACTGGAGTACAAAACTAGAAACCAGGTTACATATTTATTTCTTTTCCATTTATGAGTAGAGATATGTTGAATGAGCAGTTCACACAAAATTAGATGTTTAGATAAAATTAGATAAAACATAATAAAGTCTTTTTTTCACAGAGTCACCAAGGTTGGAAAAGACTTCCAATATCATCATTTCACAAAAATGTTTATAACCAGTTTGTTATACTGCCTCTCTCAACTCTGGCAAAAGTTACAGGGTCAACACATTTCAAAAGTTTCGCCTGTCAGGATAAGCAGGTTCCCAGGAGTCATCCTCGAAGCATGTCTTTCATTTTTCCATTCATTTATATAATTATATTTAGTTGTATATGGTTACTTACCGACACTGCATTTGTAATATTTGTTCTATTCCTTAAAGTGCAGTTGTGTTTCCATTAGCTCTGGATTTGCTTAGTACTGTAGCTATATTACATATATACTACTACTTACTACTGTAGCTATAGTTTTACTATAGCTTAACAATCTAGGATGATACTAAGATATCCACTGACAAAATTACCTTGCTGTTCAGGCTACATGCACTTAAATCTCCTTATAATAAAATATATTTATTGCTCAGCTAATCCATATCTAATGCTCTCTTCTCTGTCAGAGAGAAGAATTCATTTATTCTATGACAACTGGCAAAGCTTCTCACTATCTATGTCTCTTAGGGACCTAGTTACCTAGTTTCTCTGTAATAGCTTTGTTTGAAAAAACCCTGGCTTTATGTGACCACTACATTTTCCTCTTGTGGTTTGTACTATTATCTCCTGAACATATTATCTTATTATTTTTATTTTTTTTGTTTCAGTGCTCACCTTTTTTTTTTTTAACTTCCATAGAATTTCAAGATTAATTTCAAAATTCTTTATTAGACATTGTTAGGTATGGTATATTCAGATGTACTTTCAGAGGAAACCATTCAGGATACTTAAGATTTTATGTGTTTGTGTGTCTGTACATGCATATATAGAGAGATCAATATGCATACAAATACGCATTTGTGGAAGTTAACAGAACTTATAGTTAGATTAATAACTTCAAAGGAATTCTGAATTACTTTGATATTGGTGTTATTTCATTCTGAGAATGGAACCTGACTTAACACAAACTGCCGAAGTGCTGTGCAGCTTGTATGTTTTATTTTAACTTTTGAGAATCCTTTCAGCTTAATAATCCTTTGAGTTTAACACAGGAAAAAAAGAAAAAATTGATGTCACTGTGTGTCACTGTTCCAGTCGATTCCTCAACAAGAAGTAGTTCAACAGCAAAGCAAGTGTTCAGAAATTCTATGAAATCCCCATCCCTGGGGATTGCAAAACCTGATTTGGCAAAACCTGCCTAAGGAAACTTTGGAATTTGTTCTTCTCTGAGCTTTTAGTTCTTAAATGTTATGCATCTGTGGACTCCTTAAATAGCAAAGGCCGTACACTCTTTGAGACCTCAAAAAGCTTTTTATCTTTTTAACACAGCTTTTTAAAAAGTGCCTGCAGTTTTCCATTCCAGTAATGTCCTCAGTGACCTGTATGTAGCTATTTCAATGCTGGGATGCAATAAGGTCATTAATTTTTTTTTTTCTCCTCATTTTCTTTCTGTGTAGGTGAGAGCATTTTAGTTTGCAAACCATCGGAAAGATCAAAAGGAACTGCTCTGCTTCAGGGATCTCTCAAGCCTGTTTGCAGTTGTTTGCTTAGAAGAGAAGGGGAAGGTGTTTCTTCTAGCATGAAAAGAGCAATACTTGAGGTACAGGACATGTGGAGAGAAAGTAGAACACTGCCTGCACTGTCAGAATTGTTTATTTTGTGACACCATCAAATATTTTATGTTCACTTTCTTTTTCATTTTTTTCCTCCTTCGTCAACCCAAGCAGCTTCAGAAGAAAATTATTTGAGTCTGCCTGCTTGCTGCAATATTTAGCATTTTGTTTTGTATGTTAAGCACTCTCCAATGAGATATTGAGCTTGGATTTTTAATTTATTTATACTCAAACTGCAGGCAGAAGTGTGTGTAATTCTTAACCTTCACTCGTGATCTGACTGCCAGTCTTTAGCAGGAAATGCTTATACATTACCAGTTCCTGAGACTTGGTAGACTGAATTAGGCTAAATAACATTTGTAGAATCTTATAGTCTCCTATATTAGCCATAAAGTTATCTATTTCTTTTACACATAAATAACTGAAACATCATAAAAAAAAAGGTGAATGAACAGTCAGGGTACTCCATTTGCTTCTTGTAGCCTATCCTCCTCTGTAGGGTTTACACACAAATAAAAAGGAACAGAAGTTCATTATTTCACATAGGTGAGCTTATCTGCTTTTCTGAAGTTGTTTCTGGGCTTGAGCTGAGCTTAGACATTTTAAGTAGAGTTATTTTTGTTGCTGTACTGTTCCTTCTATCTTTTATGAAAGTGGTTTGTACTTAGAACTTGGTTTGTGATTCCATAGCTTTAGAATTTTAACCAGACTATTCCAAATGTGAGTGCACTTTTCTATGTAAGAACTATTTAAAATATGTCTTCCTTTCTGATGGGAGCACTTTATTACATTAAATAAATCCACTGAAACCATGGAAGAGAGCTTTTAGTGGAATACATTTCAGTCTCAAGGAAGGTGCACACAGGTTAAGTGACCCACAAGGAAAAAGCAGTTACGTGAAAAGCAAATAATAAATAGATAAATAGATATCACAATATGATCTAAGTGAAATGCCTGTATCTAGTCTCAATTCTAAGTTGCTACTATGTTCATGTTCACTTTCAAAATACTAGGATAAGGGTTTATAATTAATCCTTTACCACAACTTAGTCCTTTTACTTCTTGATACAAGTGTCTAACTTCTTGCCAGGTGATATTCTTAAAGGTTGGCAGTTTGATTTGCCTTGTGTTTTTTTCTCGTAATGGTTCTTTAAAATTTAGGTAGGTGATGGATCAGTCTTTTTGTTTCTCAGATCTGATGCTTTATCCTGGTGTTTCTCTGATAAGATGAACAAGTCATTTCCTTCAACAGATCATTGTGAGTGGAGTTGCCAGCACTCCACATGATGTGCAGACCTATGCCTCTTGCACTCTTCTTGCATCCAGCTTGAAAGACAACAAGCAAGAAAATGAGAAAGAACAAGACAAAGTGCAGACAGGACCTATTGAGGCTTGCATAGCATGGCTGCTGGAGAATGAATTCATTCAGGCTCTGGAATGTGCCAGTGACAGGAAAGGTAACACTGCTGTTCTACATTCTTTTTCTTATTAGTAACTGCAGTTAGCAGTTTTGAATCTGTAAATCTTTTGCAAATGAGTAAATGTTGAATATATTTCTTTTCATTAATTAATTTATTTTTAATGGTGACTGGAGGATTTTAGCTTTCAAGGGAGTGTCTTTATACTTGCTTAAAAATTTTTGCATCATGTGTTCTTGGAAGGCCTCTACACATCACCTCTAAGACTGATACATCCTAGTCTACAGATTTCCCAGCTATCTTTCAAAAAGGTGAACTTGTACTGCAGCATTTGTGCACATGAACTGTAGACTATAATTTAATTTTTTTTCAGAAGAACTGGTACATTCTGAGACAGTACTGTCCTAAAACTGCTGTATTACGTTGCACTTTTTCCTTTTTTGGGCTGTGTTCTTAAGATGACTCCAGATGAGACTCTTTACAGTAATAGAATCCATGTTACAATTTGGTTGTATGTCTGTTTTTAAGAGAAGATGATACACTTGGTGCTCTCAAGAAAGAAATGTCCATTAACTCCTAGTCAAAGTGGCAGCTGGAATTGCAATGTTTTTTGTTAAAATAGCTATTGTAAGTGTTAATCTGAGTAGTTAGAGGGATCAAAACTTGTGATCTGGCCTCTAAAAAAAGCTAATTTAGATTCTAGACGAGATCTTTATTTGATTATTTCTAATTTCCTGCCTTCAGTGGAGAGAGGCACTCTCAGTTCTTTTTGAAAAAGCAGTTGGAAAAAGTTAATAGAATCTATAATATACGATACCTTCTCTGAAGGTAATGCTTCTTATTTTATTATGTTGACCCATGATGTCAGAGGCAGATGTTGGTGATATGGCAGTAGAGGTTTAACCTTCCTGCCATTATTCCATTGCACGTTGTTGCCGTGTGACGGATAGCAGCAGAGGGGCAGTCTGAAAAATAGCATCTGACATGGAAGAGTATATGAAGCAAAAGTGTTTCATTGGATTCCTCCAAGCAGAAAGCATGGCACCCATTGGCATTTGTTAACACTTGCTGAACATTTCTGGGGACCAAGCACTGGATGTTAGCACAGTGAAGCAGTGGCAGTGGTTGTTTCAGCAGTGACAACAGTGACAGTGAGTCACCTCTGCTGATGCAGATATTTTCAAGCATGGCATGCAGGCTTTTGTTCATTGCTGGCAAAAATGCATAGCTAATGGTGGTGACTATGTGTAAAAGTAGTGTTTTGTAGCTGAGAATTTTCTCTTATCAACTAGTGTTATTGTATCTGTTGTTGTTTCCATGGAAATAAACAGGAGGCAGTATTTTAGGAGAGACCTATGTACACTGCAAAGTGAATGTGAGATATAAAGTTGCACTTAAGTGTGTATTTTTGTGTTAATTATTTATTTATTTTTAACAGCGAAGATTTTTCACCCAACACATCTTGGCTCAGCTACTCTTTCGTCTTCTCTTTCACCAACTGAAGCAATGGAAATTTTTGCTGACCTACAGCGAGCTATGAAAAGCTTTGTTCTGGAGAATGATCTGCATATTGTCTATTTGGTAGGTTTCTCATTCCGTGTTTTGAATCTTGTACTTATAAATTGAAAAAAATGAGAAAAAACAGTTCAGGGCTCCATGGACACTTTTTTTTTTCTACCTCACTTGAGTAATCCTTCATGGAGAAAAGTTCTTCAGAGCTAACCTGTCTCCATAGTGTAGACTGATGCTGCATATCCATATAAGCACAATTCTGTCTCTCTTGTCTTCAGAAGATTTCAGAAGTTTATAAGTTTCGGGTGTAGAATAGTCATATTCTTTCTGAGACATTTGAAGTGGATTAAAGTAATTCGTTTGATTTGTGTTTGGAATCTGGAGGCTCAGAAAACACTGGGGGTTTAACATCTGTTTCACCTACAAAACGTTTCTGAGAACTCTGGTTTTTTTTTTGTCCTGTGTGTGGAACTCTTGTGGGTTCATTTATCTCTTATATAGTTTATTTGCCTGATGATTGTGACAGGGATAAAGGAAGGAGTGTGCTGAATCTTTTGAGTTTGTCAAGGTTTACATGCACGTGCACTTGAAAACTGCTTGTTAAGACCTTTGGTAAAGGAATGTCAAGATTTAGTGCAGAGTTGCAGTGAACATCTTAGAATTCTTGGCTGCAAGGCCTGTCATTCAAGCATCACCGCAAATTTGACAGGTATCTTTAGCCTCCTTAAGTGTAAACTGTATTCTCTTTACCAGACTAATCAAAAAAGAGTTCACACCAAGGAGAATCTGTTTGGCATTATAGGTGTTGTTGAACTAGGAATGGCTGGATGTTGAGAATGTCTGCCTCTACTTGCTACGTTCATTAACCTAGTTTTTGACTGAAACTGACTGATTTAATTTTTTATTTTTAACCTACTAGTTTCCCATATTTACACATTTTTCTGTAGTTTTAGAAGACCACATAATATTTTGTTCTATTCCTGATAGGCAAAGTGGTCTGTTTTAAGTCATGCACCACTGAATTTTTCCCTGTTTGTACCTCCAAAACGATACAAAGAAAAGTAAGTAACTCTGTTCATGTTCTGAGATAGAGTCAGTGATAAAAATCTAGTTTTTGTCTTGTACTTTCAAGTTACAGCAGGTTGTCTAATGCTATTTTAAATCATATATAGTTTCAAGCAAAATGTTATTGAGATTCTCTTCCATTAACCTAGTCTAAAACACTTTCTTGTGAAGTTCATTCATTTTCAAGGCTGAAGATTTTTTTTAAATAGAAATGTTCTCTGCATGTTTCTTATGAATCTGCTATATTGCTTTTAATCTCTCAGGCTTGAGTATTTCACTTGAACAAAAATTAATTCTAACAAGTTGTGTTTTAGAAAATTCAATCAAAACAAAAATATTAGTCTAGAATAAGAGCTTTCTTTAAAAATAAAATTAAAAAGCCCAACTCAGTAGCAGATAATAAAACACAGTCTCCACCTTAATAAGTCTTGTTTTTCTCAGCAGACGAAGGGGAATGAGCAATTTACGACTGTGTAGGCATCTGATCTTCTATATTCTGTTAAATGCTCCCCAATAACTCAAAATAATTGATCTTGCAGCATGTCGATACAGATATGAAGTTTTTTTTTTTCTTCTCATATTCAAACTGACTGTGGTGACTGAATGATAACAGAATTGTATAAGTAGAAGTTGAGACTTAGTGTACTCAACGTGAAAATATGGTTCAGTAAGCTCTGGCAAAACCTGTGTTCCCTACTGCATTATTGGGTATTATGGCAGTAGTTAATGTGGTTCTAAGAGGCTGATAATCTGTCACTTTTGTTAAAGGAGAAATACAGCTTAAAAAGTCTTATAGTGGCTTAGATTTAGGGAGCAATCTGACAAAGATTCTGAGTTCTTTCATCGTTAGAATACCCACAAGTCATGTCATATCTCATATCTCATCAGTACAAATATTAAAAAAACTAGGTTAAGAAGAGCTTTTACTTTTTTCAAGGTATGTGGTTATGACTCATGTCTCTGAGCTGTGTGTGGGATGCTTTAACCACATTCTCTACACTGTATTTTTGTTTACCCAGAGCAGCTCTGTTTCTCTGACGTAAGTTTTTGCATTATCGTATTTTCTTAGGTCACCCCTGTGTATGAGGATTGGACCACAATTGATTGGTACCAGTTTTTCTGCTTATGGGAGAATCTGCCTGCCTCAATGAAGCGTGTGGCTGAGCTGGTGGGGATTGAAGAAGGCTTTCTGGCTCGCTCTGTAAAAGGCAAAATCACAGCTAAAACAGAGAAACAGTGCAGACAAATGGCCATCCACAAAAGGTAGCCACAAATAGATGTGAATGAGCAAAGACCAGAGTCTATAACATGAGGAGTGGATAGGTTCTTTGTTTTCAGGTAGTGGTTTTCTTGCTGAGTGGCCTGATTAGGTCAGGTGTATTTGCAGAGACCGTGGGCCCAGTGCACACTGTACTGAGAACACCACTGCTACAAGATGTTTGTACTGTATTACCTGGAAGCCAACTTCTATGTTTCTTTTTTGTGCTATGCTATAATTACTATTCTGTCTAGGCTACCACAGAGCATTTTAGCTCTACTCCAATGTGAGCTGGATGATGATTTCTGTGTACATGTATAATTTTTTCTTCAGATTTTTCACCAGTCTTGCCCTCCTGGATTTAATCAGTGAGCTCCCCTTAAAAGATATGACCAAGAAATATGGTTGTAGTCGTGGCCAGCTTCAATCCTTACAGCAGTCGGCTGCCACCTATGCCGGTGAGTTGTGTGTGCTCAGCAGGAAACTTCAGCTAGTCTATTTTCTTTCCTTCCAGCTTAGGAGATAAGGGCCACAATGCATAACAATGATCAATCTTGTAAAATCACTTCCATCTTTATAGCTTTATCTGTGGTTGCCCCTGCTTTGAGATGGAACCACGATGAATGCTGTGAGAGTGGGGTCAGCTGGGTGGAATCAAGCAGTGCTGTAGAATGCTGTAGCATGTAGCATGCTAATGGCTGTGGGAACTGTCTGTGTGCTGTGTAGAAACATAGTTTGTTTGATACTAAATATGGGAAGAAGTACAACTCCATTATGATGCTTTCAGAATGAGCGAAGTCTCTGAGACAGTGCAGCTTTTTCCTGGTTACAAAGGTAATAGATTAGAAAATACAATTTTACAATTTTCAAAATGGACTGAGTAGTTTCCAGGTCATTTATCACCAGATAACAGGAGGTCAAACAGGTCACCTTTACCATAACTTCCTTAAGAGGGCTGTGTAAGGTAGAGGTAGCTGCTCACCATGTGGTCAAGAGAATTTCTTTCTGTTATCTGAGCCAAGTCTTTCATTGCACTGTAAATGGATCTTCAGTTTTCAACAGTTTTGTCTTAACTTGCAAAACCCTATGCGTGGGTTGCAGCATGAGTCAAAGCCCCAGAATGAAAAGGTCATGCCAACTGATGCTGAGTAGTTTAAATTAATTCTGATAGTATAAATAACTTCTTGTTATAATGGTTTCATAATTCTCTATTCCCAGTGTTAATCATTTTTTCAGCAATCAGGTAGGTAAGTGCAGGAACAAGGGTAATTTGGGAAGTAAAATGAACTGTTGACATGACATATAGTTAAGAGAGATGATAAAAAAGCTGTATTCTATAATTACTGTTAAAATATGGCAGTGAGGGACGCTGTGTCTTTCAGTTATTTTCATACTCTTACAGATACAATCTATGAGTAAGAAACTGTCTTTTCCCTGCTCTTTTCCTCCTCCAATGTTCTGGAGACTGCAGCTATAATCTTTATGATGAGCTTTGCTAGCTCCTATGGTGCTGTCAGTAACTGAAATTCAGCAGGTCAAGTTTTGCTCTTACGGATATCTCTGCAGAGTGGCTTCTCTTCATGCCTCTCATTGTTGCTTTTCTACTCTTCTTCAATGTGTTTGGTTCATAAGAATCCTGTTACAGGATATACATGTGTTTCTTTTCATATTTGCATGCTTAGAGTCTTTAAAAAAGCAGTGTTGTTCAGAATTCCTACCTCATTTATAAACTATTTCTAGATTAAGTCGACTTCTGCAAGAGCAGTTCCTAAGCAGAGTTGTAATAAACATGAGTTAGGTGGCCATTTCTGTAAGTACTGGGAAAGAGAGGTGTGAAGAAAATGCCTGTTCAAATGGGACAGAGTGGAAAATGTATGCAGCATAGTAGAACTAGATGTGAAGTTGAGACTGATACACCTTCTGTGTTCCAGGAATGGTAACAGTTTTCTGTAATCGTCTGGGGTGGCACAACATGGAGCTGTTGCTCTCCCAGTTCCAGAGCCGCCTCACTTTTGGGGTTCACAGGGAGCTTTGTGACCTGGTTCGAGTCTCTCTGCTGAATGCACAGCGTGCTAGGATGCTTTACAACTCTGGCTTTGTCACAGTGGCTGATCTTGCTAAAGCCAGTCCTGGTGATGTGGCAGCTGCTCTGAAGAATTCAGTACCATTCAAAAGGTGAGAAATCACGAAGTCCAGAAGTCAACTCAAAAGTTTGTTTATAAGGTGAAGGATTTCAGGATGAAACCTGTAATTAAATTTGACAACCTTTTGGGACTTGTTGCTGAATGTTTCTTAAAAATAACTTGTAAGTTTCTGTGACTGATCACAGTAATTACATGATTACTTTGAAATTAATAATGGCATGTTGTATTTGCCGTATAAGAGCTTGTGAGACCTGAATTTTTTTCTTCCTGAACTGAAAATGCTTTTTGGAGGTTTTTTGCTGCCTCTAAAATGTTAATGCTTTTGTGCTGTGCCATGTGATCAAGTGAGCTCGTTTATTACTGTATTTATTTTCGGATTCTCTTGAGATTTTCATGTTAGTGCAAAGACAAACTTCTTACATCAGGTACCTGTTGGACTCTGCCTCTGATTCATACTCCAGAGGTTACCTTTCTTTGCATGAGTGCATGGAAGAGGATTGATTCAGACCTGGGTCTTACCCTAGTGGGGAGCTAGGACGTATCTGGGGCATGTATTTGGATGGAGAAGCTTGGAATGCTCCTAGGGTATGCTCTGCAGACATAGTCAGTCATATCTTTCATTGACATTATTGACTTTCAGTAGAAAACTGAAATTATTTTCTTTTAAGCAAGGTGCATTTTGGACATAGCACTATAGCACTAACTGAAGTAGGCGCAGAGGACAATAGGGTGTGTTCCTCATGTTGTTTGTTATTTTCTGCATGAATGTTCACATCTGTCTGTCACCTTTCCTTTAGTAGTCGCAGGGCTGTGGATGAAGATGAAGAATCAGCAAGGGAGCGTCGGACTGTGCGCAGCATCTGGATGGCTGGAATGAAGGGCTTAACTGAAAGTGAAGCAGCTTCCCTCATTGTGGAGGAAGCCAGGGGACTTCTTCAGCAGGACTTGGCAGCGATGGGAGTGCAGTGGAACCCAGAGTCTTTTCTTGAGGCTGATACATCGTCCATGATCGGCAGTGAGTCAGAGATGGAAGACAGACTACATAAGCCAGATGGAGAGCTATCTTCTGAATCTTCTGTGATGTTAAACAAAAAAGAGTGTGGAGTTCAGAATCACAAGGGCCTTGGCTCTCAGGCTGGAAACCTATCAAATATTAAAAAGGGATATAAAAGGCGGCTAAGCAGTAGTACATCAAACTCGAGATTTGAGAGTGAAGTCACATACAGGAAACAGGCTCAAGCAGAGGAAGGAAATGATGATACTGGGCACAGTGCTAGATGGCCCAATATGAGCAGAGACAATGAAAATGTGGAAGGAATTCTTAAGGCCAAAAACAAGGCGGATTCCAGAAGAGCAAGTCCAGAACTCCATACTGAGCAAGGAAAGACACCAACGTTAGACAAAATGTCTTCAGCGTTTAGATTGTTAAGAAGTGTGGACACACATTTAAACCGGACTAGGAGCAAAAATACTTCCTCAAAACTGCAGAAGTCACTGCTTGAAGATTCAAGTATGTTTGTCGTGGACATTAAGAAACCTTCTGCTTTCCTCCCCAGCGTTTCTAAGGATAACTCATTTTCAGACCAAAACAATAAGGAATGTATAGAAAAAATATTTGCAAGTCATAAGGTCTCAAATTCTGTAAAAATGAGGGAAAATAATGTTGGGAGGGAAGATAAAATGAAGAGTTTATTTACAGAACTTTCTACCCCCAGTGAAGGCATGCCTAGAGAGAGAGCAAGTTTTCAGGCACCTGTTACATTACAGAGTGTTCCACACATCAACAAGGAGACACACAATATTGTAGAAAGTCCACTAATACCTTCTAGGGCTAGAAGAAGGGCTGTACAGAGAAATAAACCTATTGACGATAAACAGAATAAAATCAATAAAATACAAACAGATGTGAGCTGTGCTGAGGTGAAGATTGATAAGCAGCATACTGCTTTAGATGCAGGTCATTGTAATGTAAACACTAACTGCTCTGGAAACCTGAGTGTCCATAATGACAGCAGGAAACAGAAGTCTGTGCATTTTTGTCCTGGTGATGATAAATTCTGCCATGCTCTGATTCAGGATAGTGGTAAAAATGGGAATGATATACCCAATGGAAAATTGTTACAAGCTGGGGCACCACAAAAAGGCAACAGTCATCCTGAGGATTTTCTGAAAGACTCTCTAGTAAAATCCAGAGCTATTTGTAATGCAGATGATGTTCAGAATGGTCCATCCTCAGGTCTGATTTGTGTCTCTACAGACTTTGAAGATAGCTTCCAGTTGGACACTCAGACTGAGAGGATAATAAAACAGGAGGCAGCAGCTGAAATCACACAACATCAGGGAATACAGGATTCAAAACTGGCAGCAGTACCACAGCAGAAAATCTCCGGGAAACTAAGCACTCTACAGACTGAGAATGCTACTGGGGAAAGACTAGATGCAACAGTAAGGAAACTAGGCTTATCGAGTATTATTGCAACAAATAATGTTATAAAAAACACAGATCAACACTGCAGTAACAAAGTTTTGGATTCCGGAGACCTTAATGTACAGCCTGTAGCAAAAGAAATAGAATCTGTACCTGTCCTTAAAGGAAGTGACTGCTCGGTGACTGATTCTCAGCTGCACAGTTTTCTACAGTATTATCAGACCCAAAATTTGGTGACAGGGGAGAGTGCTTCTAAAGGTCCCAATAAAGCAATGTCCCCATTTGGTAGGGAGCACTTTGTACAAGAAGAATACCATCCTGTCATGGAAACAAGCCTGAATATGAGTCATGGATTGTTGTTTGATGATAGTTTCAGCAATGGCAGTGATCTTTCAGCTGTGAACATCATGGAAGCTGTCAGAAAGGAACCTGAGGGGAGGCAGGGAGCTTCACTTCCTGCAGATGGTCTTTTGCAGAACCTAAGGCCTGTTCAGAATAAATCTGATGTCAGTGATAATCAGAGAGAGCATGAAGATCCAGCACAGAATAATGATTTATCTCTAGCGTCCTCTGATCTTGTAGCTGAAGTTTTAGATCATGCAAACTCCCCAACTTTTTTGGCAGATTTTCCATGTACATCTCACAGTCAGTCTAAATTAAGAAACAGAGTGATTTGTGACAGTGACTCCAATGCAAAGGACTTAGAAGTGCATCATGGTGAAAAGCTCCAGTGTAGCCAGCGAATATTAGATAAGAAAACCCATCCAGTAGTGTGGACTGACCAGTCATTTCAGCTGAGCCCAGGACTTCAGGATGTGTTAGACAAATGGCCTAGTCCTTCAGACACTGAACTTGTTTCAGTATATCTAAGAAACTCCTCTCAGAATGGAAATTTAGTTGCTTCAATTGCTAATCAAGAGCCAAATGCAATTTTTGAATATGACTGTGGTCAGCTAGAGCCTTTGCCTAATTGCCAGGATTTAAAAGACTATTGCACAGTTAAAGAAAACAAACCAAAATACTTGGATATTCAGAAATCAGACTGTAAAACACTTACGCTCAAGGGAAGCAACAGGGCATCCTATCCTCCACCAGATAATTGTAGTGGGTTTATTCCTCCAACACCCCCCAAAGAACTTTTTCCAAAAAGCTCTGTGTCTTTCTCTGCAAAATCTGCAAGAAAGAGACAGGTTGCCAGCATGCATGAAGAGCAACTGGTTCAGCCAGGAAAGAATTGCAAGGGTGACGCAGAGCAGCAGGTAGTTGAGAGAGTAGCCTCAACTGAGGCTAATGAGATAGAAGATGATTCCACTATAGACAAAGACTTTTCACTCCAACTGTCTCAGGATGTTTTTCCACTCACTCCCCCAGGTGCTGAAGGGTTCACTATTGTTGATGTAGCAGGTGACAAAACACTTTTCCAGACTTTTCTTGCAGAATGGAAGGAGAAAAGCAGATTCTCCATCTCAGTGGCATGTGAAAGAAGAAAACATTGTTTGTCAACTAAATCAACAATTGGTGGCAGATTCAAGCAAGGTCAGTTCCATGTCCTAGCATATTATTTTGTGAACAACATGATGGCATCTTCAGCTTAAAGCAACAATGATAAAGAATTTGCTAAAAGGTGGAGAGTTACTGACGCTAATTGAATATTATCAGTCTCAGTAAAGTGAAGGAGATAAGTGTTAGTAGAGAATGGAGAACCGGTGTCAGGCATTGCACTCTTAGGTCTTTGGTGGTTGTAATGAGGTGTTAGCAGCTTGTTTATATGTGAAAACATCTAAACATACTTCACATTTCATATCTAATTCTAAACAAATCTCTGTTGTACAGTCCCTTTATCACGTGTATCTTTCCATGTCATAAATTTTAGTATATTTTTAAATAAATAATATATGTAACAGTAACCTCTAGGGATTGTTCAGGGTCTCCACCAGGCAGCAGTACTTGTGAGATTGCCTCTGAAGCAAATATTTCCATAATATTTGCAAAATATTAATTTGGTACTTTGTATTCATGTATGAAATTTAGGTCAGTCTCTGAATTCTTGCAATACAGTTTATTTTCTTTCCCACAGAAGTGTTTGTTTACTGCAGTTCGTTTGCTGCTGTATATACATACTATTACTTTAAAAACACAAGATGGAGTAGTTAGATTTTTTGCTAACATACAGTCATAATAACAAAAAATCCCTTCTTTGTGAAAATATAGTTTTGATGGACAAATCTTTAACATTTAACAGAGTGAAAGGAGGAAATGCAATTCTGCCTGAACTTTTGAAGAGATTTCTAGGAAATCAGAGTTTTGCAGGAATGCTATATTGGTGATTGTTTCTACTACAAGAGAAGAGTAACTGTTGTGTTCTAAATATCTTTTTATTTTTATTTTTATTTTTTTTCCCCCAAATCAAACACAGATATTTTCTGCCAAAAGATATGAATAAAGATATATATTCACATCTAACAAGTTTAAACTGAACTGTATATATCTACATTTTCCAGAGCCAAACTCTCCTGCATCTGTAGATGCCATTTATAATAATTGCTTAAAAATATACCCTTAGGAAATTCTCCCCAGGGGATGCAGGTCAAAGATGATGGATTTCCTGTTCAACACTATGAAGACATCTTGGTAGTTGGACTGGCAGTCTGTTGGGGTGGAAAAGATGCATATTATGTATCCTTGCAGCAGACGCAAGACCAGACTGGTAAGTTATTAGACAGGCTGTGTTGTTTTCCATCACAGTGCATTTCAAGAAAGTACCTATGATAGTTTGTTGGAAGCGTTATGGTTATTCCTAACCATAGGAATATGGTTATTATTATTCCTAACCATAACGCTTCCAACAAACTATCATAGGTACTTTCTTAGCTCAGTTGTGTGATGGAGTAATTTAGCCATATTATTTTTCATCACTTTAAGTGTTCAGAAGTCTTGAGCAAGTTGCTGTGTGTAGATTTGTACTACCAGTTGATTGATGCAAGCAAAGAACTGCTGCTCATGTGGTAGACCACTTACATCTTGGCTTACTGCCATGTTCTCTTTAACTTAACTGCTTTTCTCTTTCAACCTCTTTCAGCTTTTACTCATCAGAGCAAATCTGACATTAGAATAAAGCCCAGTCTGCTCTTACGGCTAAGTTTTGGTTCCTGGTCCTCGTTATTTAGTAGTATAAACACAACTGGGGGCCATGTGTAGCTCAAAAAATAGATACAGTTTTATTGTTACTTGTTCACTATCGTACTGTACTTCTTGTGCTTTAGTTGGTTGCATTCATGATTTTCTCTCTTTATTATACATTGGATAAAATGCTGATGTTGTTTCCATTTTCTACCTTAGAAATCAGTCTGAGTTTGGCACCTCCACCTTTGGACAAAGACCTGTCTGTAACAGAGAGACTGCATCATCTGCAGCTATACCTGCAGGAGAAGCAGGAGCGCTCACTTGTCGTGTATAACTTCATTGAGCACTACAAGACCCTGGTGATGGCTTGTGGCATCTCCTTGGAAGGAAGTTTTGAGGACCCAAAGGTTGGCAGAATTAAGAAGTTTAGCTTGGGTAAAACACATAAATGGAATTGCAGAAGTACCTTCTAGTGCTTCTGTAATTTAGATTTGAATATGAACATACATCAGGGGTTTTAGGGAAATCTTCCAATGGAAAATGTAGGATATTATTTAGAGGAGTTTTCATGCAGTATGTGCATCTGTGTTGCCTACAAGAGAAATGGGCCAGATTCAGTGTTGTTTAACACATTAATCTTTCATGCCTGAGTACTTAAGTAGCGAGGATAAGTTTAAATCTCACCCATCCCAGTGGACCGAGCTGAACTCTTGTCTTGTTTCTTGTAAGAAGCTAGGGATTGAAATGTCTAAAGCATTTCTGGTCCTATGATTGAATCTGAGCTAAGAAGACTTTGTTACCGAAGAGTTTACCTTCTATGTGTATGGACCATTCACTACCACTATTTTCTCAAAACAAAACAAAATTTATATATAATTTCAAAAGTTACGGGTGCCATCTATAATTCAAATGAAACTCTGGAAAGAGTTAAAAGGGCTTTTTTGTCCTTATTAGGAAAAGCTTTAAAATCACAGAATTTTCTAGTGTTGATTTCTGTATTTTATATCATTTGTGGGCTGAGTAGCATCAAGGCAATATTAAAGCCTGCAGGTAAGTAGCAAAGCTGTTCAACAGAAGGACAAACTTAGCTTTTCATACTGATACATGGCTTTGGGATAAAATTAAAGAGGAACAAAAGTAGCACTTTTCCCCACACTGTTCTGTGTATGAAAAGGAGTCATATTTGTTCATTTTAGCGATGCAGTGACTATATACATACATACATTCACATTCACACCCCCACATCCCACACACCCCTACATATGTATGCATTTTTTATCTTCTGCTTGTGTGTCAGAGACAACGTAAAAGAAACCAGTGCTTCGTCCTGTTTTGACACAACAAATTGAAAGGTAGCTATGAGCAGAATTGCTTTGAAGACAGTGGGAGGTATGAGGCTTACTGAGAATAAAATTTGCCTTACAGTATTCTTGCTGCTAGTGCTGATATGCAGAAAATAAAACTGCTCAGCTTGACTCATATATTCTAGATCAACAGCAATTCCTGATTTTTACAAATTCAGTTTTCAGAGTAAACACATTTTCATTCTGGTTGTCATATTTAATCCCTTTGAGTTAGGATGATATAAGTAGAACAATGAAGAGCAGAACTTTTAGATGGTTTAAGTTGACAAAGGGTGTGATTTTCAAATATGTAGAATTAATTTTCAGTGAGAATAAAGCATTTAAGTGACATGACCTCTTACAAGTTTTATCTGAAACCCTGTAACTTTTCCACAAATTATTCCAGTCTGCCTGACAAATGAAAAAAAATGATCTGCACTATATCCTTGCATTAACTCCCAGTCAAGTATTAAGATTGTATTGTGATTAAAATGGAAAAAAAAGTCTCATGAAAGTCTCTCTTTTCAAGGTTGCATGTTGGCTGCTTGATTCTGGCTCTAAGGAATGTACCCTTCACAATATGGTGACTAACTTTCTACCCAGTGAGCTACCTCTGCTGGAAGGAGTAGGCACTGGCCAGGGGGTGCAGAGCCTGGGGCTTAGTGCCAGTGAAGATCATTCTGGGCGGTACAGAGCAGCAATAGAGTCTGTGCTCATCTTCAATGTCATGAACCAACTCCATAGTGAACTACAGAAGGAAAATCTGACAGGTAAATAGACCTCCTCCACTTGAGGGCAGAGATAGGGTAGCTGTACAAAGTGAGTGATCAGTGGAGAACAGAAGAGGTTTGGATGTTCTTATTCAAGTGCGTTCTGTAGTAAAAATCTGATCTTTTAAAATTAACCTGAGAAGAATTTTTGGGTTCATTATAGAATTTAACATGTTTTTTGTATCCCAAGTATCCATTTGTTCTATTGGCTGAGGAACCCATCTGGATAATAGTCTATTTAAAATCTCTGAGATCCTTACCTAAAAGATCCTTCTATGATTCTGG
Source organism: Odontophorus gujanensis (assembly GCA_013399175.1). Lineage (NCBI taxonomy): Eukaryota > Metazoa > Chordata > Aves > Galliformes > Odontophoridae > Odontophorus > Odontophorus gujanensis. Next base: position 53,199 of record VXAB01013767.1, read on the forward strand.
TGAACCCTTGCTTTTCCTTGTCACAACTTATAAAATCATCAGATATTCTCTGGTGAAGAGTTCTTGCTCTTTGGCTTCCCCTTGTAGCTTCCTTTCTTTTGTATGCACCTCATTAAACTTTTGTGATCCCATAGTGAAAGCTCTAGTGCTTTTGGGCTAACAGTTGCTGAAGTTTTTTCCTTACCTGAAAACAGTTGAAACAAAAACCAAGAGCATATACCTATTGGTGTGCTTTGTCATTTTGTTTCCCTTAAATTGCACCCAGAGCCTAAGATTAAGGTTCTTCCTGTCTCACTGAAACACTGTATTGCAAGCTTACCTCTTCACTTATGATTGTGACAACTAAATGTTAGAACATTTTAAAAAGGTGTAGATGGTAGAATGAAAGTGTATCAAGTTAAAAAGCTTTACATTATTGACATCCACAGTTTATAAAATGTTGATATCCAGGAGATGTGTATAAGAAAAAAAAAACAAACAACACTTTTTTTGACAGAAGTTAACTTAGAAACTTTTGTTATAAATGTTTTACTATGAAGCATTCCAGAAACAGAAGTATTTAAACTAGATCTATTAAAAGATCTCAGTGTGTCAGAACACTTGGGTTTTTAAAATCTAAGGATTCCTCTCTTGCTTTTTTTTTTTTTTCTTTTTAGCAAATCTGTTACAGTTGATATGTTTTTGATGTTATAGAAGTTCTTGACATTTGTTCTTACTCTAGATATATTTTCTAAAGTGGAGATGCCCAGCCATTACTGCTTGGCTCTGCTAGAGCTGAACGGCATTGGTTTTAGCACAGCGGCATATGAAACCCAGAAACAGGTCATGCAAGCTAAACTAACTGAGATTGAGACCAAGGCATATCATCTGGCAGGCCACAGTTTCTCCTTGACCAGCCCGGATGACATTGCAGAGGTATGTGAGGGCTTGGATGGAAGGTGAAATACCATTTCAGAAGATATCCTCAAGACAGTTTAGCTTACACTGAAGGGAAAACTCATGGGAAGACTTTGTATGAGGAAAAGACTCTGATCAAAGTTGAGTTATCTGTGCTCAATATGAGCTTGCTACCTGCAAGGTGCTGTGTGTCTTCTGCTTCTTACTGATCATTATGATTTCTGCTAACTTCTGCAGAAATAAAGAAGGTAGAAATGAAGTGGAAATGAACATGTTTTAATAGGATCTGGCTCCTCATGAAGCATGAGATGATCTGCCAGTCAAACAGGTTTTGGATTATTTTGGGTTAATGGTACAGGATTAGACCAGCTTTGATCCAACAGCAGTATTTTACATGCATTATATCATAGTGTAATACATTGTGTGGTATCACATAATCTGAACAAGTTGGGAGGTTGCTCTTAACATAGGCATGGAAGAGAAGATCGCTTTACAAGTTTTGAAAGAATTGCGATCTGTTTTTAAGAGCATGTACATTTGCTTATAGAACTGATTTCTTTTTAAAAAGCCTAAGAAATGGGTTTGGATTTAAATTACTGATACTTTAATTTCTGAAGAACACTACTTTCTGTTTTTTATGTATGTTTCATGTCATCTTGGGAGTAGATGCTGTTGCGTGCATTTTTTCAGATTAGTTCTGTTTTATACACTAATTTTTTGTTGAGGGGCTTGTTATGAAAGTAACTAAAATTTGCAAACGATCACTAAAAGAAATTCCAGAAATATACCACCTATGTTGAAAAGGTATAAGTTTTACTTTGTAGTATTAGTGTGAGTTAGAACTCCTCAAATAATGCTCAGCTCTGATATTTATTCTGCTTCGTGGAAAAGGGGAAGAAATATTCTTCTGTTCTCTCTTGTTTTTCATACAGAAATCTTGTTTGAAATCATGCAGATTATTTTTTTAATGGGTTAGTGGAGCTTTACCCTTCTTATTTTGAGGCAGTAAAACTTTTGTGCTAAATAAACTTGTGAGAGAGAAACTTCTATTCCCTTCTGCCAGCTGTTAAATGGAATGCAATAGCTGTGAAACTGTAAAATGCAACACGGATTGGCAAGTGAAGAACTGTGTTGTTTCTGTCAACTAGTGAGCATGTACTTCATTTTCCAGTTTTTGGCAGTTTGTTAGAAAAACTGATATTCTGTGGCCACCTCCTCCCGTGCCAATCTTGTTATACTGATACCTTTTCCCCACTAACACTGCTTTTCTTCACTAATGTTCTTCCCACTTTCAGTCTTCTTAATTCCATGTTTTATAACAGGTGGCTCTCACCAGTAAACTCACTTATTGGATAGAGTTAATTACCTTTCCTAAAAACATACATGAACTCAAACTTACAGTATTTAGAAAATGAGATTTTAAATTGCATTTTGTAGTTAATTAAAATGAGGAGAGAGGACTTTGATAGTGTAGATCTTTAATCAGCTTTTTGATTACTTGGAGCATTCCTGCTATCCTCTGGCTGAAATAAGCTGTTTGAGTAGTGTTCTCCTGGGAGTAGCATGCAGAAACTGATCTGAGATGCTGGCCTTTTTCAGGTTTTGTTCCTGGAGCTGAAGTTGCCACAAAATGGAGATGTGAAAGTTCAAGGGAACAAGAAAACTCTCGGTTACACCAGAAGAACAACTGTTAAAGGAAATCGGGTTAGGTTGAGCAAGCAGTTCAGTACAAACAAGGTACAGTATAGTCTGGTTCTAATCTGAAACGTCTGTAAAAGTTCTTACTTCACACATGTACTGCTGGAGTTAGATACACTGATTTAGACAAAAGTAAAGTTCTTCTTGCCTTCAACTTCCAGTTACTTCTGGAAATTCAAACTGGATCTGGCTTCTCCTTTACTACAGCTGTTAACTCCTCCTAATCTTCTAAAGCCCAGCTGTAGTGAGGACCTAACTCTCTATAGCAGGTTTCAATGGGAATAGTGAAGCAGAATTTGAATCAAGACCAAAATAGATAATAATTTTGTAAAGCCAATAGTAAAAGATTTTCTCAGTATCAGCTCGAAAGGCACCTAAATATCATGGTGATTAAATACAGTTTTTCCCTGCCACTTAGTGCCCAATCTATATTTGGTGCTTCACGGAATTTGTCTTCAGAATGGTTGATCTTATGGCGTGTTGAATTCAGTATTTCTACTGCTTGTATATGTGTGAAGGTGATCAACATGCTGTCTAGCGGCTAGATAATGCGCAACTGCAATAATATCAATTTCTGCAGGCTAATAGGTGCTCTTGTCAGACAAGTGATACAAGCTAACACCTATGTTCCTGTTTTCAGTACTCATTAATGTGCTGTTGTTTTCTTACTTTTCCCTTGTTCAGTGTAGTCAGTAGGTGGAAAGCAAATATTGATTTTTGAAACTTGAGTGGCAGTGAAGAATTTAAGTATTCTAGTGGTGGAAGAACAGAGAAGCAGAAGCAAAGTGGGGATTCCCTTCCTTTGTGATATGAAAAGCAGAGGCAATAACAGCCTGCTGCATACAAAAAATGCCATGTTGGATAAATATTTGCATGACTTTATCTTCTGATTTTTGTCCCTTCGTTGCAAGTGATGAACTTTGCCTTTCAAGGAGCATTGTCAAGGGCCTCATTTTATGTGTTCCTAGCATGCAGATAGGAGGCAATCATAGAATGGCTTGAGCTCCAAGGGACCTTAAAAGTCATCTAGTTCTAACACCTACCATGGGTAGGCTTGCCCAACTCCTACAGGGAGACAAGTATATAAGTAAATGAAGGAGAAACATTAACACTGTGCGAAAGGAGGCAATGCAGAGGACTTATGAGAAGCAGTGCTTTTTTATTAATTTCAGGTGACATTGATTGGTGCAGACCAATAATGGTGATGAGAATGCAAGAAGTCCGAAGAGAGGTCATTGCCTTGTTTGTGCCTTATGGTGTTTTCACTGTCCAGGTGTAGGCAGTATGAGTAGAAGAGGTATTCATTTGATTTAAAGACCGTGATACTGGAAGGTCACTGAGGGAGATACTTCCCAGAGCTGTAAGACTTACAAGTAAATCTTGTAAGGCAATTAATTACAACTGTGTTTCTTTCCACAAGGATGTTTTGGAGAAATTAAAGACACTTCACCCATTGCCGGGACTTATACTGGAATGGAGGAGGATCAACAATGCCATTTCTAAAGTGGGGTTTCCACTACAGAGGGAAACACGATTCAATTATGCACTGGGAATGGAAAGGATATATCCAGTGTCACAGACTCACACAGCTACAGGTAAAGAAATGTCTTCAAAATCCTTCCTTGTTTTTGAATTTTGAAAATATGGGGAAAATAATAAAGAAATAAAGCCTGTTTTTTCTTTGAAATCAAATGAAAATACATGAATATCTGGTTCACATTAAACTGTCCTAAAAGTCTAAATGTGTTAAAGTTGAGATTTGCTCCAAAAGTAACACCTCCTATTTTATTACGTTGGCCTACAACATCAGAGGTGGATGCTGGTAGTATGGCAGTAGAGGCCGAAGCTTCCCGCCAATATTTCATTACATGTCATTGCTGCATGACAGGGCAGCAGAGGGGCAGTCTGACAAAATGGAATCTGACATGGAAGCATGTAAGAAGCAAGGGTGTGGAATTGGATTCCTCCACGCGGAAAAAATGGCATCCATTAACATTCACTGGTGCTTGCTGAATGTTTATGGAGACCAAACAGTGGATGAGAGCACAGTGAGGAAGTGGGCGGTGCATTTCAACAGTGGCAGCAGTGACAGTGAGTCACCTCTGTTGGTGCAGACTTTTACAAGCGTGGTATGCAGGCTCTTGTTCATTGCTGATAAAAATACATAGCTAATGATGGTTATTATGTTAAAAAGCAGTGTTTCGTAGCTGAGAATCTTCTCTACCAAATAGTGTTATTGTGCTCTTTGTATCTGTTGTAGTTTCCATGGAAATAAATAGGAAGCATTACTTTTGGAGAGACCTACATAAATCTGTTTGTTCTGTGAGAAGTATAATTTATTTCTTGCATATTATCTTGCAAATCTCTGACCCCAGAACAGGTTCTGGATTTTGGGATTTCCTGTTAGTTGCAAGAAAATGAGGCACAGGATCCACTTTAATTAGCACGAGCTCATTAATCACAAGTTATTTTTCTTTTTCTTCAGTCTTCTTTCTTTTTATTTATTTTATTTTTATTTTTTATTTTTTTTCCAAAACACTTAGTTATCGTGTTTTGCACAATAATGCAGATGTGTGTTCCCCTGCTGGAGAGATTCCTTCTGGACTTTTACTTAATTATGCCTCATCTTCCTTCTCAGGTCGAATAAGTTTTGCAGAGCCAAATATCCAGAACGTGCCAAGAGATTTTGAGATTGAAATGCCAACTGTAGTTGAAGAAAGCCCACCCCTCCAAACCCGTGGAAGTGTTTATTCTCGTGCTGTTTCCAGGGTCAGGTAGGGAGGATCTTGGCAAAGCTTGTGTTTACTCCCCTGATCTTAATGTGGTCGTGTTGTGAAATTTCTTTTTTCTGACTTTGCCTGTGGCTACTGTCATGTCAGTATGACTCATTTTTCAGTGCTTGCCTTACACTTTCAAGGAGATAAATACCAAAAAACTTTATTGGGGAATAAATTAAAAAAAATCAATGACACATGAAAGATACAATAATACTGATAGTATGTTCCCCCGTGTAACTACCTACTTTTTATAGTCATTTATGAAACTCAGTAGTGATCCGACTACTATTATTACACAGTACTGTTGGATGGAAAGCCTGCATCTGAAAAGTAATAAAATTGGTTATGATCTACTTCAACTTTCCAAGAGGTGTTCTGAAGAAGGGTTGGATAGAAGAAGAGAGGACAGCTATTTTATACTGCACATTTTCCTGTGTCACAGAACATGGGTATACATATTTTTTTCTTTGTTAGTAATTTAATATGTGATGAAGTGTCTCCTTCGAAAGCACCTAGGCTGCAAACTAAGAGTTCTGAATCTATCTGTTTTTTAATCCAAGAACCCTTTTCACTGGCATGTAATGATGTCAAAATTAGAAGTGTGTGGACATCTAGTGAGATATCAAAATGCACCTTTTGGCAGCCAGCTAGTGAGCCCTGGGACTTCATATTTGGTGGTAGTATTCTGTCCATTCAGTTTCTTTTCTTCTTCCACTCAGATTCTTGTCATGCATATATCACCTGAGTGACTTTTGTCATCTTTGTCACACAGGAAGATGTGAGAATTTCCAGAAATTGTATGGCTGTTCTCTCTCTCCTCCTGCCATGTGTCTTATGTCCTTGTGCCTTGAGTAGGTCATAGGAAGAGAGCCCAGAAGTGTAGCAGAATCCTGTGCATCCTTCCTCTCAAGAAGAGAAAGCAGACCTAGCCATGGAGGAAGCACTGTTGTCTTGACAAATAGTTCTGGCAGCGCTCCTCCTTGCAGCAGCTTAGCTGGACAGTTGTAGTGGAGGCTGGGTTCTATAGAGAAGCAGCTCATTGAAGGAATGAGCTAAAAGGAATTAGCCTCCTTGCTAAACTTTGAGAGAGGCAGGATTCTGGAACTATGTTCCTTAGTTAAGTCATTGTGTTGGGAAGCTGCACAATCACAGACCACTGACACAAAATAAATTGTCCTATAGTCCAAATCTGATAGGCCTCCCGAACTGGAGTCCAAACTGTCTATTCTTCTTAGTAATAACCATGCTTGATTCTTTCTTTCCTCTAGCTGTAAGAATCTTCTGACCAGAGGAATATAACTAAATTAGATAGTGATAAAAACCTTTACTCATCTAAAGAAATTGGGAACTTCTACTCAACAGCATTATTATCTGCAGTTCCTGTATTTTGTACCTCACTTTTATTTCTTTTGAAAATTTATTTCCATGATTTTTATGCAGTCCTTCATCTTGTTCCCTACCATCTCTGAAAAGACAAGGAACAAGAAGAAAAGGGAGTGTCCAAAGGAAGAGCAGATGATGTCTTTCACACTTTGCTCTCCTGGAATTAGATTGGATCTCAGAGATATCTTTTTCATTTTGATAAACTCATTGCTGAGGTCTCTGGCCCAAATTTCAAGGGTTGATAAAGGGCTTTGACTGGACTTCCAGTGAAGGACACAATGGACTGGCTGGCAGACTGGTGTCTGATGGAAGGAGAAGTGTCACAGCTGTGCACTGTTTAGTTGGTAGCGCAATCCATCAGCGTGATGAACACAATTCCCTCTGCAGCTACAAATAGGATGGCACAAGGAGAGTAAAGCAAACCCTGAGAGAAGGAATATAAGGTTGCCTCAATTTTTTGCTCAGTCCTCAGTTAGGAAGTGTACTGTGTGTTACAAGCATGTCATCTGTTTTTACAGGCATAGCTCTGTGCGTGTACACTCATGGTGCTGGGGTGAGAGGAGTCTTTTCTTTATCAACAATCAGTTAGCATAGATGTTCCACTTAGGAGAACAATACTGAGGGAAAACCTGAACTTTCTGGATTCCTGTAGGGCTCCTTCTCTGTGTTTTTGGAGTATATCTATCACAGATCTGGAGCTTTTCATCTTACCTGTGTTGGGGTGAAATCATCCAATTTCTGAACTAAACCCTGAGTATACTGGGAATAATTGCACCTAAATCTGCTCAGAGTCAGTAACTCCATTCAGTTGTGCATATGGCCTCTGTCTAATTCTCCTATCATCAAATTTTTTATGAATTGTGGAATAGAGACTATAGCCTTGTTTGCATTCACGGCTTCTTTGTGGCAAAAATGATTAAGCATCTTTAAACGTTTTAGAAATTGGTGAAGAAAAGTGATTCTTTGTCTTCACAGAAGTAGAAAGCATTCCAGTATTTTGCCTAATGTTGTAAATGCTTGGGCTGAAGACAGAGCTGAAGGAAGAGGAATCCCATTTTCTGTTAGCATGCGTCACGCCTTTGTTCCTTTCCCAGGTAACACTCAGATTGTGTTCTGTGCAAGGTATTTGTTAGGAGTGTAGTTTACAAAAAATCTGATCAAGAGTTAAGAGATGGTGACAGTATATATCTGAGTAGCTTCCTTCAGAAACAAATGCTGTTGTTAGCATGCTCTCAAAATCACTCTCAGGAAGACTGTAAAGGAGAATATTTCAACTCGGTAAGATATTCTAATGTTATAATTCAAATGTTTGCACCTTCATTCCCTCTTTTAGGAATACATGTTTTGTAAGGAGTTATATTTATAGAGCTCTTAATACACAAATTGCATTCTGTCTACAGAGCTCTTAATACACACTGTATTTAGCATTTTCTATTCTAATGTCTGTTTTCACATTACCTGCCCTGGCTCAGTACAAGCCTGCTGGTGTGATCTCTGTTGAGCACTCCCATCAGCTGCTAGACAAGCACCTGGACAGATAACTATCTGGGTACATTTGATGAATTTTAGATTTTATTAGGTTTGATTTTATTTCTACTGCTGACTGGCAGAACTTTCACCAGGTGCAGAATTAATTTCTAAAGGTAATAACAAAAAAACAGACTCTGAAGTTGTGTAGAAATAGCTGTAGATAACTTTCACAGTAGAAGATGCAAGTACCTAAGAATCATCAGTCATTTTCACTGTGGTTAGCCTCTGTGAGGTTAACTGCAAATGAAAGGAAGTTCTATGGTTTAGTAGCACGTGCACCTGTGGGCATAAACAATGTCAACAGTCACGAAAATGTAATTCAGACCTTCTGTTTCTCAGGAGATGGAGAGTTGTGTGGTTGGAATGTTGTTGAAGTAATTTATAAAATAATGATTTGTCCTAATTTGTTGACTTCAGGTGGCTTTATCTTGGCTGCTGATTATTCTCAGCTTGAATTGAGGATCCTTGCTCATTTGTCTCGTGACTGTCGACTCATTGAAGCCTTGAACGGGGGTACTGATGTCTTTAAGAGTATTGCAGCAGAATGGAAGATGATTGATTCTGAAGCTGTTGGAGACAGCACCAGGCAACAAGCTAAGCAGGTGTATTTTAGGAAAAAAATACAGCTTTCTGGGCAGAAAGGTTTGGTGTTCAAAACATTGGGAGGCACAGAAATATGATTTGCTGTTTGACTTTGGCTGTGACTGTACAGTAATTGCTTGACAAGTCCTGCTGCTCTTGCTAAGTTTCAGGTGGAGCTGTCTGAGTTTTAGGGGATGAGGGTGGAGAAAGGGAGAAGAAATGACTACTTAGAAATATTCTCTCTTCCTGAATCCTTGCCCGTGTTATAATACACTTGTCTTTCAGTGAATCACATTTTGTTTTGGCTTGTTTTTCTCTGCATGGCACACCACATCATTATGGTTCTTTGCCCTCTCCTCTGGCAGATTTGCTATGGAATCATCTATGGAATAGGAGCAAAATCTTTAGGTGAGCAGATGGGCATTGATGACAATGAAGCTGCCAGTTACATCAAATCCTTCAAATCAAGATACACAGGTTAGGATAAGACTTTTTGGGAGCCTTTTTTTCTTCTTTTTTTTTTTTTTCTCTTTTTTGGCTAGGTTGTTTTTCTGTTTTTAAATCCCTTCACTCCATGTCTCTTTAAGTCCTAAGTTTGTCTTTGCTCTCCCACTACTCCAATTTTTTTTTTAAAAAAGCTTTTCATTTTGCAGAAGTCCAATGTAGGAACAGAGCAGTTTGGCTTTCTGTAATGTTTTACTCTGTACTCGTGTTTTATTCACAGTTATCTGGTTACTACACTTATCGGTTACTACATTTATCAGCCCTGGGGATTAATTTTAAAGGTCTCAACTTTATGAATAAGAAACACTCTTTTCTTTATTAAAACATACAGTTTTAAGGGATATGTAATGTCCTTTCATACCACATTTACAATTTTTAAATATAATTAGTAATCTCTTCTATTCTTGTCTTCTGATTTCATTGAATTTTAAAGTGCTTATAACGATTATGTTCTTATCCAACTGTTCAGAGTAACTGTCCCGTAATAGAAATGCAGCAATGTCTTTTTTACAAAGTGGCACATTAATTTTTAGGAAAGCTATAGGTAGAATAGAGCTACAATGAGAAAATGCATAGAGGGCAAAGGGGCTGAGATACAGCTAGCTGTAATCATAGAACTTAGAAATTAACAAGATAAGTATATTTTCAAGATTCAGGATTTGTTTCTTTAGGGGGCAAATGCTGAGTCTGTTTAGTCTTCAGTAATTTCTGGATAGTCTGTCCTTCAAAGATTATTAGAAATTACTTCCGGTGTCCTTTCCCCTTCAGTGTATGTGCAATCGCACAAACTTTGCAATATACAAAGACCATATATTGTAATTTCAGTTCCTATGAATTTTCACTTCTATATATTGCTGTTGCTAAATTACATACCTAATGGATTGACTAATGCTGCCAGTCTTCATCTTGAATAGTTCCTTTTATGTTTTATATTTCGAAAACCTTGGAAAGTAGCTGAAGTTAACTTTTTCCAGTTCAGCGTAGTTGTTACCTGAACTTGCAATGAAAGGGGCTCTTCTGCATCTCATCTTTCTTTGACCTAAGTTTCTTTTTAACATGTTTGATGGATTGACTCCTTCCCTTGCAGAGCACAGGTGGGTGAGCCTTTCATCCTAGAATCCGAAGTGACAGTCTGAAGGCAGCCAGCCTGAGTCATCAAGGACTCTGACTTCTGCTTTCAACTTTACCCACTTTCTGCCACTTATCTTTCCACTGGAGCTCCAGGTCCTGACCTCTCCATTACCAATAGTATGTCTATGACCTTCTGTGCCTGGCCACTGTGCAGAAATTACTTCCTACCTCCTTAGGCACAGCCAGATATCCTGACTCAGTGCATTCCCTTCTACCTCATAAGCCTTTAGATAAGTTTCCCAGCAGAGTTTGAGAATAGGCTGAATGAGTGATGTGTACTTTTGTCTCCTTCACTGACAGGGTCTAAAGGAAATGTAAAATGTACTGTTTGAGCTTCCCAGACAGCCTTCATTTGCCCCAGTGAGGAATCAGTGTGAAGCCTCTGTTGTAGTAGTCAACTTAATCAACTTGTGTTAATGAGAACTTTCTCTTCCTTCTACAGGTATTCAGAAATTCTTGAAGGAGACTGTAAGGAACTGCAGAAGAGATGGGTTTGTGCAGACCATCCTGGGAAGACGGAGATACCTACCAGCTATCAGAGATTCAAATCCCTACAGTAAAGCTCACGTAAGTTGGGTGCAGTGCTTCCTCTTTTTTTGGTGTTAAATTTCTGAAGGTTATCCATAACTATGTTTCAGAGGGTCTGTGAGCCATTTCGTTTGTGACCTTCCACTTGTTACTTACTTCATTGTTCCCCCGGTTCTTCTGCAAATAACAAAGCTTCTGTCGTGATCTGTTTGACGTAAGTCTTCTGTGACTGGGTGTGCAGCTGTCATTGCTGTGCCTCACTTCAGAACTCCCACAGTGGAAAAGGAGTGAGTAATTTATTGATATAAGTGGACATGATTTTGAAAAGCTTCCACATTGTGATGCATTTTAACTCTTCAAACCGTGCTGTTCCCACTCAGCAGTCTTTGCATGTTTCATGATTTCAGCAGTTGAAGAGAGTGCATTTACAGTCCTACGTTTTGGGTATTTATTCTTTTTATTATGTCCCCTGAAAGGAAAATTGCCCTGACTTTTAAAATAAATATTTACTTTCTGTATGCCTACACACTGGCATTATTTTTTTCAAGGTCATTTTGGACACATCTGTCAGTGGCTCTGCACTTCAGTAAGAGTGATTGACTTCCTGGAGAGGTGTTGGCATTTCAGTGGGGAGGAAGCATAGCACTTCTCAGTAGGAAGCTGAGTCAGGTTGTGTGGAATTAAAGACCTGAGTGGAACAAGGAGAGGGCGGGGGAGTTTGTACTCCAAGTAGTTGATAGTGAAAGGAGACATTTCAAACTTTTTTTTTTTTTGAGATTATTTGGCTGTTTAATCGGAAGGGCACTTCAACGTGAGGCTTTGTAGACGTACCATCTGTTCAACTTTGATTTATTCTTTAAAATCTTATTGAAGACCAATTAATAAATTATCTTCACTTTCATTTCAGCTTCCTCATAACTTTTTGCACACATTTCAGTTCTAAGCTGAGACAGAGAACTTCTGAGTACAGTTTTCTTGTCTGAGGAGGGATCTGGTGGAGTTGTTATTGTGTGGAAAACCTGCCACTGTGTGATAGTGCAGTCTAGTGTGGTTTGGCAGAGCTGTGATGGTCTGGCAACAAGGGGTTAGTGCAGTAAAACTGATCATTATCCATTTCTGACAGTTTTAAAGGTAGATATGGCACTTGGATTATCTGGGAGACTTTTCTGGTTCTCATGACAGCCCATGACCATGTGTACTATCCTTCTCACTCTTGTAGCATGTGGCTTTACAGGTTGTTGCCCTTGATGCCAACAATGCATTTTAAATATGGGTATACTGCTCTTCTCAGTCAGCTGTAGAAGCACTGTGCAAGAAGTTAGTCTGTAATGTCTCAAGCAGATATTGAACTCTGCAGGTTTTACTGTGCCTCAACTATATTGATTATTTTTTAATTATTTTTTAATGAAGTACATGTGGCATTTAGTTTTGGGCGGGTTTTGAGGAAAAGTATTTTTGTTTAGGCAGAGCGCCAGGCTGTGAACACAACTGTTCAGGGATCTGCTGCTGACATTGTCAAAACAGCCACCGTGAACATTCAGAGACGCTTGGAAGCTCTCTCTTCTGTGACCAAGTCCCATGGACATCTGGAGCACTCATTCCAAAGAGATAAGACAGGTATACTCCACCTCTTGCTTGCACTCTAAAGTAAAACTTCTGGTGATAGTAATGAGAAAAAAATATGTAAAATCTTTGGGGCTTTGGCGTAGGTGAGGGACAAATTTTATTTCCTGACAGTAATAAGAGTATGCTTAACGGGCAAAGGAGTTGTAGGAACTAGAAAGAACGTCTGTTCAACAGATATAGTAAAGAAAATGCTGTGGTCATATTAGAAACCCCATTTTGCCTCAAAGTAGATGTTGCAAATTCTGTTGCTGCTACAGATTTATTCAAAAGTAGGAAGAAGAAACTGAGCAGATATACAGGCTTCAAAAGCAGTGAAAAGAGAGTGAAACAATTTCTAGTTCCACAAATAAGTATACATATTTCTTTTGTTAGAATTAAGTTTGGAATTCACTGACCTTTGATGTACAGAGGCTCCACAATGGTAGTATAATGAAGCAATTATCAGCATAAATTTCTTGTGGCTGCAGACAGAAAAGCTGTGCTGGGGTATTCATTCCCAGAGGAGTGTTATGAGGACTTTTTGTGCATAACATAGACAATGTTTTGTTCATCATATATTTTTAGAAAGAAATAAGGGACAGAATGCTATGTTTCATGGATAGCTCTATGCTTCAGCCCAAAGCAAGAAACTGACTTAATATGAATAATGATTTGTGAGCATGAGAAGGAAAACTAAATAATTAATTCTCAAAGAGCTTTGTTTTAGGGAGACAAATTTCAGAGGTTTGCTACGGACAGTCAGCATGCACCTACAGTAACTTACCTCTCCAGAGGCAGAAGCTGGCAGCCTTTGGCCACTAGGGAGAGTAACTAGGAGGGAGAGTAGATACCCTTGAGAGAGTTTTTGCTGCTTCATAACACAAGCTACTTCAAGAACCTGAAAGGATTCCCTTTGAGCAAGTTGTAGGTTCCTCTCCCTTCAGAGATATGTGCTGTGTCATGTGACTTCTTGAAGCAGCAGTCTTGAGTGTGAGGTTTATGTAAGAAACCCCTACTGTAGTTGTGAACTGCAGTCCTCCTTTAGCTAACCTGCAAAATGAATATATTTTGAGTGTGTTTGTGGCAGGTTTTTTATTTGCATTCAACTTTTGCCATGGAACTGTTTGTTCTCTCTTACTTTTGGCAAATAAGAGTCATATCGTAGAATGGCTTGGGTTGGAAGGGGACCCAGGGATCATTGAGTTCCAACCCCCCCTGCCACTGATAGGGCCACCAACCTCCAGATCTGGTACCAGACCAGGTTGCCCAAGGCCCCATCCAACCTGGTCTTGAACACCTCCAATGATGGAGCATCCACAGCCTCTCTGAGCAGCCTGTTCCAGCACCTTACCACTCTCTCTGTGAAGAACTTCCCCCTGACATCCAATCTAAACCTTCCTTCCTTGAGCTTAAAACTGTTCTCCTTTGTTCTATCTCTGTCTACCTGCATAAAAAGTTGGTTCCCCTCCTTTTTTATAGTCCCCTGTTACATACTGCAAATAGGTCTCCTTGCACACTTCTCCATGCTGAATGAGCTCATTTCCCTTAGCCTGTCTCTGTAGAGGAGGTGCTCCAGCCCTCTGATCATCTTCATAGCCTTCTATGGACCCTCTCCAAAAGCTCCACATCCTTCTTGCACTGGGGTGTCCAGACCTGGTTACAGTACTCCAGATGGGGCTTCACAAGGGCAGAGTAGAAAGGGACAATCCCCTCCCTGTCCCTGCTGACCACCCCTCTTTTGATGGAGCCCAGGATACCATTGGCCTTCCAAGCTGCAAGAACACACTGCTGGCTCATGTTCAGTTTTTCATCCACCAGGACTCCCAGGTCCTTCTCTGCAGGGTTGCTCTCAAGAAATTCTGTTACCAGTCTGAATACGTATCTGGGATTAGTCCAACTCAAATGTGAAACCTTGCACTTTGCTATGTTGAACCTCATTAGGTACACGTGGGTCCACCTTTCAAGTTTGTTGGGGTCCTTATGGGTGGCATCCCTTCTTTCTAACGTATCAGTTTCACCACTCAGCTTTGAATCATTGGCAAACTTGCTGAGGGTGCACTCAAACCCATAAAGAGCCCATAAGGTCCATGAGGAGGATACTATTTTTTTTTTGTCAGCTGCTTACCACCTAATTCAAAAACAACTTATTAATTTTTATTATCATTTTAAATCAGAAGTAATATCTACAGTTTCAGATAACTGCTTTTAGGAGAACATTACTGTGTTTTTTAACTAGCCATAAAATGATTTTTAGGGAAAAACCAGGATCCCAATTTGTTGCCAGAGAGGACATTATAGACCAGTTTCTGATTAAATTTGATCTGGTTTTGTTCAAAATTTACTTTTAAAACAGATGGTAGTCGCAACTGCCTCTTGTTTCTGTTCTGATTCACATCTTTACAAATTAAGGCTGAAATATTTGTATTTAAAATGCTTTTCATTTTACATTTTTTCCCTCAGTAGTTGTACAAATATTGACAGGATAGAAAAATTTTCTGGTTTTATCCATTGACATGAGATTTTTCATTTGTTTTTTGTGTTGTTTTTCTTAGCATTAGGAATGTGTGAAGGTTTTTTGGTTACAAAACCATGCTTTTGTTTGGTGGTATCTAACAAACTGTGCTCTTCACCCACGTAGGAAGGCTGTCAAGGAAGAGAAACAGAGAGATGCTGCATCCCATCAGTGGAGGTTTCTTTATCCTTCAGCTCCATGATGAGCTCCTCTATGAAGTTGCAGAAGATGATGTGATCCAGGTAGAGCTATGCAATCGTTTTTTTTTTAGCTATCTAACAGCATTACGATGCTTAAACAAGCCTTAATTAAGATGGATCTTCCCTTGATGTGTGCTAAAGAGCCTGTGAAAGAAATTGGTTAAAAAATTACATTAATTTTCTTGATTTCTTTACTTTCAGACTTGAACCATCCCTGTGGCTGAAGTTCATAGCTTATTTTCCAGTGCCTGTTGGAGCAGTTCATCTAGCTTCTCCTCAAGACATGAGTGAAATAGCTTAGTACTATTGATAGCTGCAGGGGGAAGTATTTCTCATTTGGAAGCTTCCTGAGTTTGGATGTATTTTTGCCTCTCTCCTTATTCTCTTTGTCTTCTGCTGCCTAATTCAGTACATGTGTTCATATGGCTGCAGTTTGTATCCTATGTAGGGAAAGGAGATCTCTGCATTTGGTACTGTTTCCTCATTCTCTGCGTACCTATCTTTCTGGTAAGATTGTTAGGGTTAGCAGCACAGTAGATACAAGAAATGTGCTGCATGGACTTAAGGCACTTTTCATGTGCATGCATGTCTGTGTATGCTCTTTGCCTGTGCATCCTGGTGTCTGACAGCTCTCAGCAGTGAGCCCCTCAGCTGCGTGCTGGCAGAAGTGTTAGTCCAAGTCCTGAGCACAAATCCAGGGTGGCTCCTAGGGTGTGCTCCTGCATCTTTGGAGTGTCCTCCCATTTTGTTCTGCTCATATGCATTCCAGATGACAGAAGACAGCATCCCAGTGGCAAGCAGAAACAGCAGTAGTGGCTGGTCTGAGCAATATTTTTCAATTTTCTTCAAGTGTTTAATATTTTCTATTCAATCCCAGATTCTGTTCGTTTTACCAGCTCCAATCAGACAATTGCTTCTTCAGTCCAGGCAGGCTGTCACAGACATGAAAAGGCTCCTAATTTTCATTTTGTAGAGAACTAAAATCTTTCTAGAATATAGACTTTCACATCTTTAGACACTGAATTCAAGTTGACACGGTATCCCCAGAAGAAATGGGGCCAAGATTTTCATATTATTTATTTATATTACTTACTGTTTAATATTTTTTTCGGTAACAGCCTTTAGTTCAAGGGCAATTATTACTAGTTTCTCATTTCTGAAGGAAATTACAGAATTGATTCTCAGGGCAATCCAATAGAACAGTGTGTGTACCCAAGACATATTTCCCAGAATTTCAATTTGTGTTCCAGATTGAGCTTGCAAGTTTTTCAAGGATTTTCTTCTACTGAAGCAACAATGTACTTCTTCCTACCCCTTCATTTAATTGCTCAGAGGGACAGAAAGGGCCTTCTTTGTGATAATACTGCCTGCTCTCCATTCAGATGCACCATTAGAATTTTCCTCTGGTGAAAAGATATAGGCTGGGAAGGATCTCTTAAAATCCACCCCACTCAAGCTCTCACTCAAAGTGGGGCCTGTATTAATAAGTCATTTTCATAGACTCATAGAATCATATAACCATTATGGTTGGAGAAGGCCACTAAGATTATCTACTCCAACCATCAACTCATCACTTCCATGCCCATTAAGCATTTTTTAGTAAAAAGTGAGCATAACTTGGTTGCTGTATTAGTGACTTTTTCATCTTGCTGGCATCAAAATTTTACTGCACTGCGAGTCATATGTCTCTTGGCTGCAAGATTAATTTGTATTCAGACAAGTCAGTGTGGTCACATGCTTCATGCTGGCTCCAGCTTATTTTCAGCTGCAAAAATGCACTAAGACAAACTAAAAATATCCTCCCACATATCTAGGAGTCTACGTTGCAGTCCACAGAGTATCCTTGCAAATAATTTGGGAGAAAAACAATGCAAGTGATCCTTTGGTTTTCATTTGCATTCTGTCTGAGCTAGCCTGCTTCTCTTAGAAGACCAAACTGGGGTAATGCCTGTAAGAGTGACGGAGCACTGAGGCTGCCCAGGAGGTTGAGTCTCCTTCTTTGGAAACATTCAAGACCCGCCTGGACTCCTACCTGTGCAACCTGTGCTAGGGAGCTGCTTTGACAGGGGGGTTGGACTAGATGATATCTAGAGGTCCCTTCCAACCCCTGCAATTCTGTGATTCCTTGTGCAAAACGTATGAGAAGGATGAGATATCAGGGCTTTTATAGTCTGTGGAGAATGTCAAAGTGGAAGGAGGGAGCTTTCAGAGCTCATCACAACAGCAAGATGGTCAGAATATTACCAAAATGGGAGAAAGTAGCTCAACCTCCAACCTGTTGAGCTGATCTCAGCAAGGAGGGGTCAGGAAGGAATATTAAATTGTGGGCTAGATTGGGAATCAAAGGCTAGGTGCCTTCTAAATGTTTTTTAACTGCCTACTCCATCCTACCATCATCGTTTTTATGGGTATAAGTTGGCAAGTATTCTTCCCAGTGTGTTTTAGCTGGCCATTGAGAACACTGGAAGTGGTGATGCTTGTTTAATGTACAGGAAATTAAGAGCCCAGAGTGCCCCAGATTAGGGCTGGTGCATGACCTGTCTCTTCCCATCAGCTTCCCCAAGCCCCCAGTCTGCAGATTCTTGCATCTCTGCAGCTGTCTTCTGTAGAATGATGGCACTTACTGCAAGGGCAGAAGTGCTATCCTTACCCTTGCTGGGCAGGCATGCTGGGCCTGTTGCTGTTCTCAGCTCCCTCTGTAGGGCTCATGTTTCTTTTGAAATACTGCTCCCAGCTCTTAATCAAGCCTGCCATGGTTTTCAATAGAGTGGAAAATTGATCCGTGTGTATTCACATAAGCAACATTTTCTTTTTCCATATCCCAGAATTGTATTTGCTTTCTTTCTCACAACAGTATGCCTTACTTAGGCTCTATTCAGCTTTTAATCTCCGATAACCCCTTTTATCTCCTGCCTGGATGATTATTTTTCATCCTATTTTTGAACAGGAGATTATTTCTACCCTAGTTTTCTGTTCTACTTCCTCATTCTTTGTACTTGTCTGTACTGAATTATGTCCTGTTTCAAAGGCTTTTTCTAGGTTATCAAGAACATTATGAAATATGGTAAGGGTGTAGATTTTGGAAGACAAATTTCCCTCTGCTTTTTAATGCTGTTGTAAGCGTATGTGCTACGATCTCAGTATCCCTTGTCCCTTCTCCAGCAAAATCTCTATGAAAATCTTATAGGGTAATTTCTCCTGTGGGCACCAGTGAGGGATAGAAAGCTCTGAAGGGCTGAAAATTTTGGGCAGCTCCCACAGACACAGCAGTCTCTGGCTGAGATGAGTCTCAGTTATTTCAGAGTTGCTTCTTACTCAGCTGTGGTTTATGGGATGAGTGTGGATGAAAAAATTCACTCATAGAAGCAAACAGGACAGGCTGGGCTCCATGTGGGCCGTTGGTCCAAGACAGCTATTTACTGTGGGGAAAATACCTGGCCTCATACGATCCAGAAAGTCCAGAGCAAAAAAATCTTCTGGGCCCCTAATAGTGTACCTAAATGAAGATTTTCTTAGAAATATCTTTGGAGGACAGCAAATTGGAGTTGCCACAACCAAACTGATGGCAAATCGATGTGGTTTCTCTACAACCTGTATTTCCCAGCTGTCTGTACTGTTTGTTTCATAGTTTGCCACTCACTCTGAAAGGAGGAGGAATGCAGCTTTTCAGGCTCTTTGCCTCTGGTTTATTTTTTGTGTGTTGCTTTCTGTACAGTGCTGTTTTTAGACTCCAAGAAATGCTCAGATATGCAGCTGAGTGGAAGAGGATAGTGCAGGACTATGAAGTTTTCAATGAGAATTTACTTATGCTTTTTTTTTTTAATATATATTTTTTGTTAAGTAATTTTAAACTATGTGAAACCAGTCCCAACTCTGTCATGCATGAAATGTTATTTGTTTTAAACAACTTCCCAGTTCATATATCCTTATCAGGATTAAAATGTTTCTTTCCATTTCCATCAGTGGCAAGTCAGTGCCAACAAACACGTGGAAGAGCTTCAGATTCCTGACCACTGCAGTTACCAACAGAGAAAGAGCACTGAGCTGCTGGGTTCCTACGCAGTGCTGTAACACTCACTGTGTGTTTTCTTGCAGGTAGCTCAGATTGTCAAGCATGAGATGGAAAATGCAGTGAAACTCTCGGTAAAACTGAATGTTAAAGTGAAAATTGGACCTAGCTGGGGAGACCTGCAGGACCTGGAGCTGTAGAAGGGATACATGGCTTTCTTGTTTTTGGAAGACAACATGAGCTGCTCAGGGCAAAGTCCAGCACACTGGCAGGCAGTGACAAGCCTCCTGCTTGTGTTTCTGTGATCATCACTGTGAACTGTCTTCTGAACCCGGTCATGGAAGCTGCTATGAATTCACCATGCTGAGCCTTCCAAAGGTCAGATGGTGCTGAGACGTGTTTGTGGAACTGTGGAAATTATTAATTGCTAAAAGCACAGTATTTAAATGAATTTTTCTTGTACTTTAAAACAAAGTCCAAAGCCTAATGAATTTATTACATATGAAATGAACAGGATTATTTAATTAAAACAAAGATTATTTGGAAGTTTTTATGTGTAACTGTG
Source organism: Odontophorus gujanensis (assembly GCA_013399175.1). Classification (NCBI taxonomy): domain Eukaryota; kingdom Metazoa; phylum Chordata; class Aves; order Galliformes; family Odontophoridae; genus Odontophorus; species Odontophorus gujanensis. The sequence goes on from VXAB01013767.1 coordinate 73,120, forward strand.
TATAGGACAAAAAAAAATAGAATATCAGTGTGTTTGTATGTTGAAGTTTGCAGCCATCTGCTAGGAGTGTTCTGCAATGCTTTCTGCTGCTGATGTTGAAGTGCAGGAGGTGGCTTTCAGCTGGCTGCGTTTCTCATGGAGCAGCCATGCAGTGCTCACAGTAGGTACAACTGGAGGACAACGTGTAAACTCTTGTACCTAACAAGATCTCCACAAAAGCTTTCATTTTAAATAATGAAGAAAAATAAGAAAAACATCTCAGCTTGGTGAGCTTAGGTGAGCACCTTGCTGGTGTTTGAGGATGGTTGTGTTACTGGAGTTTTCCTGAGTGCTGGGTGTGAGCTGTGGCTCTTGGTGCAGAGACTGGTCTTGTGGGGAAGCCTCATCTTGGTGGCCTGCTGAGAGCTGCTTGGGTCTCACCCTGTGCTCTGCTTCCATGTCTCTGACTCTCATCAGGCAGGAAGGTTTGCTGGCACATGTACTCCTCAGACCAAATGAGGGAGGAGCTGTCAGAGAACTGACCTGCCCATGTGTGGTGGCACTGCTTGTTAACACCTTCTGCTTTGGCTAAGCCTCACATCACATGGTTTCATTTCCCTTCCAGATTGTTGCATGGACTGTACAAGTTCAACTGTCTTTGTTAACTTTATAAATGCCTCACCTTGAATTCATGATTTTCATTCAGTGGCTGTTAGAAGAAAGGAAGGACAAGTGCCTCCTGCCATCTTCTTTGTCTCTAATTGCCTTACCATGTCTTCCCATCTGCAGCACATTCGTGGTGCAAACAACCTCTGTCTTTCTGCACTTGCCTCCTCTGAGAAATGTTCCAGCCCCTAATTACTATCCTTTCATTTCTGAACTTTGCTGGATCCTTTGTCAGAAGCATCCTTTTGAAGTTTCCTTTATAAGCAGACTGGAGATGCTGTGCAGTTGGCTTTGAGCAGCCTGAGAGTATGCTGGAGCTTTGAACTTGAGATACAGTGGTTTTGGTGCAGCTGTTATCCTGACATCAGGAGTGCTGGGCATGAAGGTTTCATGAGAATGGAGAGTTTCAGAAGGTGTTAATGGGGCTCGTGCACAGGCCACATCCTGGACTTCAATCACTGTAGCAAAAATGCTAAGTTATGGCCTGAAGCAGTGATTGAGCACCTGGGAGGAAGGCAGGGCCAACCCAGGGGAGCTCAGGTGCATGAATACCTGAGTGACTGGAAGGGATGGAGGCAGGATCCAGCCCTTCCCAGACCTCATTTAAGGGTTGGTAGGGGAGGTAGGGGTATCTCTTGCTGGAGGTCCTTGTCTACCTGAGGCCTTCAGAAGGTAAGCAACTCCTTTCTTTTATTTCTGTGGCTGCTACGTTTGGGCTCATTTTCATTTGCTGTAGCCAAAGTCTTTGCCACCCTGCTATTGTGGTGCTTTCCACCCCATTATAGCATTACAATCACAGAATTGCAGGGGTTGGAACGGACCTCAGGATGTCAACTCCTTCCCCCCCCCTCCTCCGCTGAAGCATGTACCCTACAATAGGTCACGTGGGTAGGCATCCAGGTGGGTCTTGAATATTTCCATAGAAGGAGACTTCACAACCTCTCTGGGCAGCCTGTGCCAGTGCTCTGTTGCCCTACTGTAACAGACCTGTGTGTCCTGCAGTGGAGGCAGGCACTAAGCAGCCGTGCGCCACTGCCTTTCCCAGCACTGAGCTGACCCACCTGCCTGTTCTGATTTATGTTTTTCTTCACTTTACATTGAGATTTTTCTGTTTCCTTTCTGCCCTCTCTGCGTGGTAGTTTTCCACCACGTCTGTCACCTGATAGCTGAGCTCTTTATCCATGGCATTCATTTGATCGGCAGTTGCTTCCTTTCTATTCTGGGTGTATTAAAGCTTTGTTATTACCAGAGCTGAACCACGGCCCCCCGGTGTCAGACCATTTGTGTTCTCTGCCTCTATCGATGCTGGGTTGGATTCATTACTGATTCACACGGCCTGATGAGTTCCTGTTCCTGAGCGTCGTGTGGTGATGCACCTGTGCTGCATTTCAGGCCTGGCTGCAGCCTCTGTAATTTGAGCTGCTCTCTGGCACATGGCAGCATTCCCCTCCTGCAGGCTGCCTGTGGGAGTTCAGAAGGTGGTTCTCAGCAAGCCCCCTGGATGGGGATGCTAATCAATGGAATGACTGACACCGAACTGAACTCATTTTGATAAACAGACTTGATGACTTCATTATAATTAAGCAGTAATTCGGAGCAAATGAGGAGATAAAAGTGGCCACCGTTCTGTGAGGCAGCTGCTGTGTTTGAGTCATGATAGCAGAACTGGTTCTGAGCTGCTGCCTGATTGCTGCTATTTACATCCCTTCATTCTGATTAGTCTTCAGCTATCAATGAGTCTCATTGATTCCCCTGAGCCACGGGAAGCAAAACAGGACTTGGGTAAGTTGAGGCACTGCAGAGAATAGTGCTGAAAATTAATTTCTGAAGTTGGTAGGTGAGCCAGGAAGAGGTTGGCTATGTGCATTATTTACATATTTTTGCCCATGTCTCCCCCTGCATCCCGAGGCCCGGTTGGAAATGGCTTTTCTCTGGCTCAGGAGTGTGTGCTTTGAGTGAGTGCAGGTCCCTCTTTGTCTTCCTGGGTGCCGGGCTGCCCACAGGGATAGGGTCCAGTGCCAACAAACAGCTGCAATCACCAGGGCTGCATTGTCTTCACTCAATGTGACCCCCTTATGCACCAGATTCTCACATGGGCAGCCCATTCCCATGACTTATTGAGCAGTCTTGTTCTACTTGGTTCACATCCACTTTCCTATCAAAATGGCTCGTGTTTCATCCTGCCACTGAACCCCTTTTCAGTGTGGGACAGAACTTCCCAGAGTCAATATCATCAGGAACAGCTCCCATTAGTAGCTGATACAGCTCCTCAGGGACTTTCCTCATGTGCATACAGCAACCTTGTTTAGCTCTGCTTGCTTTGACCAAGCTCTCCTGGCAGTGCTGCCTACTAATGGTGCTCTGTACTTCCCTGTACAAGAGTAGCAGAGGAAGACAGATGGATGACAAAAGCCAGCATAGTGCTCTGATCTGGTTCCATCCTTTTGCTTTTCTCCCATTCTATTCTCATTTTACTGGGAGTTGTAGGGGTTTTTTTTCTGCTGTTTTTTTTCTTTTAAATCTGTGGCTGGAATGTGGAAGGTGAACTGGAACGGAAGCGTGGTAGCTTTGGCTGTTATTTTTGAGTCTCTCCTGGCAAAGCAACTGAATCACACTGTTGGCTAGGTGGCCTTAAACAAGCATGCTTCTGCACTGCTGAGAGGTCAGCCTGAATGGGGACTATTCTTGCCCTGTGGTGGAAGAAGGTGGCTGAGAAGTCCATCAGTGAGGCTAATACTTCCAGGGATGGGTGTTAGTGCTCGGGAGCAACTTGTAAAGCATAGGAGTGTTGCCTGGGTTCAGGCTGTGCCTCTGCCTGAGCTGTCTGAGGAAGGGATGTGGCTGTCCTGACCTCGGCAACAGCTGCTACAGGATTCTGTTTGTTCCTAAGTGAGCAGTGTAAACTCCATCCAAATGTTCTGTGCAAGCCCCTTGTTTTCTTTGAACCCCTACAAAGAATATATTAGGGGAAGAAAAAGAGAGATCTACACCAACCAGTTAGCAATTCTTTCCTTTATTTTCTTTCCCTCTTTTTAAATTTTTTTTCCCCTAAATTGGGAACTCAAAACAGCTTCATTTAAAGCTGCTGTAGGTTTCCTGTTGTGGAGCTGCCCTGGGATACCCGTGGGGACAGAACTGGGTTAGCACAGTGCGTGTGGCTCACCCCAGTCTGCCCTCCTGTGAGGGAAGTGGTGATTGTTAAACCCACACAGACTGTCCACCAAAATGACATCAAATCTGAGCACTGGTTGCTATTTAGAAAAAGTACAGTGTTGGAGCTGTTGATTTAATCATGGAACAAAGCACATGAATGGAAACAGGAATTTTATGTGCCTATCATACCAAGATGAAGTGCTGACTCCAAATGGACACATGGCTTCTTAATGAGAGAGACAGTGTTTGTACTGGGCCAATTACAAGGCAAAAAAGCATTCCATACTGAAATACTCTGTGCTTGAATTCACTTTCAGGGTAAGGAAAATGATGTATGGGTGCCAGGATACCAATGGGTGTAACTAAATGAACTTGGGGGAAGGGGGGGTTACTTCCTTTTACAATATACCCAGTTCATAAATGGAGGAGCCCTGAGGTGTAACACAGCTTTGATCTAAGCTGCACTATTTTCTTGGATTTTTAAAGTATTTTGTAATATAATACATTCTGGTGTAAAATGGCTTCTGTAAAAGGAGTTTGGAAACTGTTTTGGAGAACTTCTACACGTGATAATTTTACACATGCAGCAAACAGAATTTCTGTTAAATGTTCACATAGAAAGCTATAGTGGTAATACAAGGGGTGTTTAATGGATGTTAACAGTGCATTGGAGTACTGTGAGGGGGGGGAAAAGGTTACACAAAACAAAGCCCAGTTGTCACTTTTTCCTTCATCTCATCTTCACTCAGCATTTGAAGGTTAACAATCCATTGAATGGATTTGGTATCTTAACAGAACAGCTTGTCCTTCACTAGAGGCTTGCCTACTCAGGAAGCATACAAATAATCTGATTTCATATATTTTCTCTGCATATTCAGTCTGTGTGCAGCTCTCTGAACACACGTGAAGACAATCAGTTGAACCCAGATGTATGGGTACTGCTGCTGAGTGCATCAGGGATGGGGACGTGGCTGTGAGAGGCACTCCTGGAAGGAAGGATGGAACTGAGAAGGGCATTCAGCTGAACAAAAGCGTTTTACATGGAACAAACATTTCCAGGTGTTCTGATCTATTGTAACTGAGGATTATGCTGTTGGAAGTACATTGAGGTGTAGGTGGTGCTCTTAGTGGAAAGGTGAAAGCACGTGATTTCAGTGCACAGGGACAGTGTCCTTCATTACATGTGCCCGTGGCTCTGAGCACTGTGTCTTCACTGCAGTCACAGCACATGTTGTTCAGCAGTGCCCAGTTCTGGCCTTCTGGAAATCCCCTACTCCCCCTCGTTTCACAATAAATAACCAGGCAAGAGCTCTTCCTCCCTCATTGGCATTTTTAAGTGAAGTTTTTTTCACATACATGATAAATCTCAATAGAAAGCATTTAACAGTGTGCACTACCAAACTTATACAACATATACATTACATATATATATTTTATATATAGAATATTCTATATACAAACATATACAACTTTTCAGATCCCTACAGCCTACAAGAAAATTGATAATTATAGTCACGAGTGGCGAACGTAACAGAAGTAGGAACTTGTAGCTGTCTGGAAATACTGAAAATATTTATGAGTGGAAAGCAGGATAGAGCTGTGACCCAATGGGGAGGACTGGAGAAAAGCTGCTTGAAATGAAAGTTTCTTATTAAAAAGATTAAGTTTGAAGGACGCTAGATTTTAACTCTCTGTTATGGCAGATGTAAGTCTACGGGCAGGTTTTCCCTGCCGTTAAGACAGAGACTGGTGGCTGCTCCACTAAATCTGACACTGCACACATGACTTGCTGAAGACACCTTTTCCTCTGGGCATGCTGTGGCAATTAGCTGTTAAAGGTCATCATTACATTTTTACACTGGGCCCTCCAACAGGCAGGCAGGGTCCTGCTCCAGCCTGGAGGGGATGGCTGCCATTGAGGCCAAGGGGAGCTCTGCTCTGTGAGCACCCATGCGTACAGAAAGCTCATGCAGCACTATGCACTGCTGTGTCACATCAGTGTGCCATGATGTGCCAGCATTCACCTGGGCTCATTTCTTAAAGGCCAATTGCACCAATTAATACATAATTAATAAAATCCACTATTAAAGGAATAGTGGAAAATTGGTAAAGGCCTTTTCATTTGCACCACCTTAGGCCGTAAGTAAGTGTAGGGATGGGTACAGAACCATCCCTGGTTGGTATCCTGACACCACCAATGCAGACTTCTCAACTTCTCTGTAAAAAAGAGCAGAGAAGGGAGAAAGAATTAGGCCTATGAGGTTGGCTGGAGGGTGGGGGTCTGACTGATCCACTCAAAAAGATTTTGCTGCCCAGGGACAAAGTAATGGTTTTTGGGTACAGCCTAGTGCTCAAGCAGAGCGAATGTGCACTGCACCAGAAGAAAGAACGGTAGCATTGTTGCTGTTTCTCACTGTAGATACCCAGTTACAGTGATACTTCTCCCAGGGAAGCAGCCAGCTCTGCGATAAGAGCCACTGGAAGGAGCGCCCCAGCCCAGCTCTTTCCTCAACACCTAACACCCAGACATCCTCTTGGGTCACACAATTTCAGTTCCTTAACTCTCAGCAGAACCACAGGCGTTACTTGGGCTCTGACCCTTTTTCAACCAAGTTTCTACTCTTCTCACAATTTACAGTTCACTTTTTTCTGTGACGGAGAAGAACCTGCCCTGTCTCCCTCCCAGAGGAGCCAGACCAGTCAGGGTTCTCCTTTTGATTTTGGCCCCAGAGAAATGTAAAAGTGCTATAAAGCAAACAGCTATCGTGCTCCAGTATGAATTTAAAACTTAACATCTCAGCTCTGTTCCATCCCTTTAACTTGTGTAGCTGGGCTGATAGTGAAGCCAGATTTCTAGCCTGTACCATTTTCTGTTTTACTTAAAGAAAGCAAAAGATAGAGTAAAAGCATATTAGAGAGAGATAATCTGAACATGGGTATGATAGCAATCCAGTGAAGTTAAGATCTAGTTCTGACTGTGATGCTGTCTGTTTGCATCAGTGTCAGTCAAGGCTCTCTGAAGAAATGCCTCCCTTTCTCCCATTTAGAAAATTATTTTAAAATTTTCCACCTGCTGCTTTTCTACCTTTTCCTCTCTTTCCTTTTCTGATTTGGAGCTCTGTGCAGCTACATGAAAACAAGTCTTCAGTGCCTTGGTTCCAAGGCAATCTTGAATAATTTTTAACTAACTAAGCAGTTCACCTGTGTGGCACTGTACTGCACCTATAAACTCAGCATCCATCCGTACAAATAGGTGATGATGGGTTCTACTTACTTACTGTTCTCTTCTGTCTCTGCAGGCTGGACAGCATTCTGCAGGGTCCACTGTAGAAACCAAACAAGCCACACTGAAGCAGAAGCAAATTACTTACTTTTAGCAGTGTGAGCAGAGAATCGATTGCCACACACCTGTGGTGTCATTTTCTGTACATGCCAATTCAGTGCCATATGTTAACAATCAGTTTTCATGCTCTTCCCCTGGCCCATCTTTAGGTCTTGCTGCTGTGAGGTCTCCCCACTAGCTTTATGGGTTCACCGTGTAGTTACCTTAGCATAATTTCAGCCAACCACTTAAGAAAAAAGTCAATGTTCTGCAAGCTGTTGAGCAGCTTTCATGAGTGGAAATCGATGGGACTCTCCCCGTGGTTTCCTATTTTGCCTTCTCTAACTTCAAGAAGTGATTCTCTTAAGTTTATTTTCTATTCCTGCAACAGAGAAGTAAGGCAACCAAGTGACAGAGAAACCACAGGGATGAAAAATGCCACAGACGCCTTCAAGGACAGCCAAGATAAATCGAGGGCACATTTTTAAAAGTACAGATAAGGGTGACATGTCATGTACTCTGAATTGCAAATAAATCATCTACTCTCACGTTTTAATGACATTTCAGATTGTGCCTGTCTAGCTACTTGAAAAATCTGTACATTTTGGGCATAGACTTTTGAAATTATTTATTCTGGTAGGAGTTAAACAGCACTGATTTCAAGCAATGTTTTCAAGGAAATGAGTAGCAGATAAGAAAATGCAGCTCAACTTCTTTTTATGTTGAGAACAGTAGCAAACATGCTTGAAATGTACTGGCTTTTGTAGTCTTATTTTCAAAAAATAAAGATTTTTGCCATTTAAGTATTTTTTTTTTTTTTTTCTCATTAAAAATAAACCCCTTTTTTTTTCGGCCCAACATTGCTTTCTTTTTTTTTTTTTTTTTTTTTTTTTATTTATACAAGTACACNTTTTCTTCGGTCTAAACATTTTTTTTTTTTTTTTTTTTTTTTTTTTTTTTAAGATGTCAATTAACCATGCAAAGTTTTCTAAGTGCATTAACATTCGAGTTTGTACAGAATATTTTTAACCAGACACACTCCCCACAGTTCATACCAACAGCTTCTGAAAAGCTACATGCCACAGTGGTGGTTCAGTTCCTTTTGAGAAAGACTGGCTGCTGCATAAGCCAGGTACCACAGTAAGGCCCACATGACTCCAGTTTCCATCTCATGTTCTGGAAAATGACTCCCACTGTGATGAATCCAATATAGTAAGAGGAAAACATCTTCTAGGAGAAAAAAACTGTTTCTGGCCAATGACTGGTAGATTTGGGAATGAAAGTTCCTTCCCTCAACAGTGTTCTGAGCAAAGCCACAAGCAGATTCTTTAGAAGTTTAAAACTGGTACCATTTTTTGTCCTTGTATTTCAGCATCACCTACAGAAATGAAGGGCATCACAAACTTCAGAAGTAGTGAAGTACATTAGTGCCATTTCTTCTTTCCAACAGTGTCACTAGGTCTTGATTTCACTGAAATGTTGTTTTATATTTAATTTCGTAATTGCTAAATGCTTTTTAAAAAGTAATTACTTGCCTGTTACTCCTGTTCATTAAAGGATTCCTCCTGAGGAACTTTAACTACTTTACCACTTTAGTTTTTGCAGAAGCTCATACATGGAGCATGGTAGACTTGCCCTGAGTAAACTCTTTTTGCATTTCAGGCAAGAGCAGTTCCTTCTGAGTATCTTTGCCTCACACATACAAAAACTAATAAGAATATAAAGGTCTTGCCCAGAGATGGAAAGCACAGCTGTACAGTTAATTGAAAAACAAACTTTTTGAGGAAGTATTCTTTAATCTTGTTTTATCTTAAAAACTAAAAAGAAATCACATTAATTGATTCCCAGCTTAGGGCTGGAAGAGCTTTCTGTTTCTGACTGTAAGCATAAAAGCTGTGTATTCCAGTCAGCCCTATTCGTAGCAACTGTATCACAGTGCAGTACCAGAGGTTTCCTCCTCTTGTTCCTAGTAAGATCTGGAAATGTTCCTATGTACAAAGCTACCTACCTGTATTCTGCCCTACTGCATACATCTGCTAGACCGAGTAAAACAGTCAAAATGGATTAGTGACAAAGGTGTGAGATGAGACGTGAACTTCAGAGATAACGATGCATGTTCATTTCATGAAAATATGAAAGAGGTGTGCAGTGGAAGTTTCTCTGGGGATTTTCCCTGGTGTGGAAGCAGGGGAAGGAAAAATGGCTTGCAAGTTAATGTGAGTGCACCTCCAACAACATGACTGTGTGAATGGGGAGAACAGCATTTGACTTTCCTGAGGGGAAGCAAAGGCTGAGCTGCAGGGATGGTGATACTTAGCCCTGAGTGTTTGGTGCCAGGGCTCTTACCTCATGTGCATGTTTGGAAAATGCCTCTGCACTGGCCATCATGCTCGCGGTCCTTTCATCCAGCTCTCCCAGTTTCTGTCCTCGCTCGTCAAGAGCGATGCGAGCACGAGTCAAGTCCCCAATGACACCTCCTGCAGCTCCTCTCACGCCTTCAATTCCACCTGATCCAGGGATGTGCTGGGCGAGACTGCGAGAGGCTTTTCCTGCTGTGGCCTCCCCAACTGCAAAGGAGAAATACGAACACAGGGGAGTGAGAGGCTGTGGTGCTGTTGATGCTTCTGGTCCTCGAGCTGCAACCTTGCAGCAAAGACACCTTACTGCAGATGGCACACGTGGAAGGTTTTGCTCTCTGCTCTTTCACATCTGCAGCCATACTGCCAGCCCTCCTATTGGTCAAAGGAAGCTGCTGCCATGAAGGGATCGCAGACAGGGCAACTGAGAAGTCTGCCTTCTCTTCATGCTGCCCTCTTTATTCTTTTTCTTTTTGTCATTAAAATAAATCTTGCTTGTATTCTAGATGACAAGGGCAGGGAATCACATGAATTAATTTACGGAAGAAAGAGAAAAATCACTTACAAAGCTCTTCTCTGTCAAAAGCTTGTCCACTTCCTCCAAAAAGCCCTTTAAGAAAGCCTCTGTTTTGGGCTTCTGGTGTTTCCACAGGAGTAAACAAATCCCCAAGCATGTCCTAGCACAGTCAGACAAAAATCATATGAAAAATTACTGAGATGGAAGCAGTCTGGGGAGGCAGTTCCATCTGCATGAGCTTAAAGAGCCACATGCATTGGATTTTGTCAAGTCATTTTAAGAGTGCTGCACAAAGAACAAAATCAGTACTTAACTGTTGTGTTTTATGACAAGTGAATAGTAGGGCTAACTAGATTTGCTAATGCTTTTAAAAGGACTTGTTTATTTGCTGCCCAGTCTTGTGTTCATAGAGAAAACATTTTAAGCAATATACATCATGGAAATGTTATCAATGGTAGGATTACATTTTGCTTAGAAACAGCAGTGGTGACACTATAATTGAATAAACAATTAGTCACGAATTATTGCTTTAGTGATTATCCAGGCTATCAGGACAGTCACTCTGTTCCCCCTTTATAACATACCTGAGCTCGGTCCCTGTGAGCAGTTCAGAGTTGTTTTTATTTTAAGCAAAAACCCACTGCTTTCCATGACCCACCCCTCTCCAATCCAGTGTTACAGTGCATTTTGGTGGTGCCATCCAGCAGTGTCTGACAGCACTGCTGTGGAAACAGAGATTTCAGAGCAGCTGAACTGAACGAAGGCCAAACACATCTCAGGCTCAGCTTTATTTGCAGCAGTACAGCGAAAAGTTGGATCTCCAGAACCAAACCGATATAGAAAGCATCCAGTCCCATTTGTGTTTAAAACCAGCGGGGCTGTAAAATGAGAACAGTTGCTGCCCTGTTGCTCAGCTCTGTGTTTGCTCATCCGAGCCTCAACAGGCAGATCCAGCTGTTGTGCTGCTCAAAGTGCTCGGCTCCTGGGAAGCTGAGTGCCAATGGCAAAGCTGTGATTCACATTTACTGCTCTCCTGCACCATCACCTGATCCAAGGAGAAAAATTACTGCAGCCTTTTGAGCCGGAGTGGCCTCTCTCATGCAGCCTGGCTTGTTTTCCTAGGTAGCAGGTGATACCTGGTCATCTGCTTTTTGTACTGGGATAAAGACTGTGCAAGCCCTTTGTGCCCTCCTATGGATAAAAGCCAGGGTAGAAGCAGACATAGTTCAGCAGTATGAAGAAGCAAGGGCAGTTTCCATTTTGTTGTTGCATGATGCTGTTAAGGTTAATAACAATCTAGCTTATAACAGCCTCTTGCTTATGAATCCACCTTCCAAGATGCACTGAGCAAACCTTTTGATAATTTTAAAATTGATTGCCTGAAAAATGATCTATTTTCCAGTGTGCAAGAGTCTGTCTGCAACACTCACACCTCCCAGGGCTCCTTCAGACCTGAGACAGATGCTGCTGTGAAGTGATTCAAGCAGCTCAGCACATGTTATTCCTTAGGGGACAATAAGTGCTGGCAGGACTATTTCTTTTGTATTTCTATCCTGGTTTGATGCTAATTATATAACTAAGAACTTGTTCACCCCCTTATTTTTTATTTTATTGCTTGTGTTTCTCCTTGTAACCTCTCACAATTCCCCCTCTTCAAGTAAATGACATTTTAATTTGCATTTTCATTATTAAAAAACCAAACTTAACATTGTGAAGAGCTTTGCTCAAAATAAACTATTTCAATCAGACCATTTCTGTAGCTACTGCGTTTTAATGTACGGTGGGAGATGCTTTCCTCGTGGGGGAGAAGGGGAGTACTGATTCGTGGTGTGAAAATGATGGTAAATAATTAAAAATAAATTAAAACAGAGTGTATTTTTTGATACTATCAGCACCTGTTTGTCTCATGTTCCTACCCATCTACTGGAAGCTGTAGATATTAAGACATTTTTAGAGTTAAAATTTGAAAAAATAAATTACAGGAAGGAATGCGTATTTTCACAGAGGCAGTTTCTGTGTGTTGGGACACATGCTGGTACCCACTGCTAAGGCTGCTCTGAATGTGTGACTTCCCCTTCTTTCCCTTCAGTCACTTTTAACAGTTGGTCTCTCATATGAGGGGAGACTTTGAGAGGCAGGCTGTGAAGAGTCCCATTTGGGCATAAAACTGGCTCCACACAGGGCCAGAAGAGACTGTAATTAGGTGAGGGCAGGCTGCAGACACAGGACAGTCATCAGGGCACATACGCACAGTGACAGTGGCACAGAAAAGACCAAACAGCAACAGAGCAGCTGACCTCCCTGCTCTGCTTTGACAGAAAGAAAAATATAAAGGAACATGTCCTTGAGGTCACTTACAATGCTAGAAATTAACTAAAACACTATTTTTTTCTGCCACCAACACACAGGCTTTCCATTGAACAACAAACTATCATCTCTGGCAATGGCAGGATCGCTTACTTTTGACTAGAAATCACAGCCTGGTAAAATGCTATGCTGAGAAATCTAGCAGCAAACGTGGCAGTTCACACTTGCACAGCTCGCTGCTCAGGCCTCCAGCCCTCCCACACACAGACAGCGAGAAGTACAGATGCAACACCTACCTGAAGGTTGTCACACATCTCCTGGCTGTATGTGAGGCGCTGGATCTCCGTGGGAGAGCTGAGGTACAAAGCCTGCCCTTCATTACTGAAACAAAAGGTCCGTGCTATCCTCATATCCGTTACAGGCAGATAGTTGATGTCCAGCAGTGGGCGAAGGCTGGGCAGGCTGAAAAGAAGCAGATACTTGGGTTAGTCACAAATCGCCTTGTGGTAAATCTGCTCTGCGGCTGCATTTTAAACCGATGTGTAACTTTATGTTTTTCATAACTGGAGGAGTTAAAGAGCAGCTCTAAGCTGAAAAAATCTGCTGAAAAAATCTTCACACAGTGCCTACCTTTCTACTTTGCTTCCCTGCGGGGAGGAGTTTCAGCTGCCTTGCCTCGGTGCTCAACTCCTGCCATTGTCTGGATGCAGGTCGTGCCCATGACACAGCATGGCTTGTGCCATGTGGCCAGGCAGTGTGAGGGTAAGGCCTGCCTCTAGTTACTGCTGGGCACGTGGCAGAGTCCTGCTTGCATGCTGTGAGGAGAGGCTCCAGCAACCCCTCTGCTGCCCTCCAGCTTCTCCTCTCCAACTGATTGGCTGTACAGCAGGATGGCACTTTCCCAAATTTAAACAACATGACCAAGGATCAGGTGCAGCTGCAGGCAAGGCCACGCTCCCAGAGGAGCAATTCCTTGTATATAAAACATGCACTAAATGCATCTATCAGGGAGCTAACGCAGAGCATCAACCATGTAAGCACACCGCAGCAAATGCAAGTGGAACGCGATGGCACTGTGCCACCTCTTTGCTTAGTTCTGCCATGAGATTAGTTAGATAAGTACCTCAGTGTCATGATGTGCCCATTGGCACAAAAGCACGCCAGACAGACGCTGTTACAGAGGGTGACCACATCTGCTTGCAATAAAAAGGACGTTTCGGTGATGTTGTGGACATAAAGACATGTTTGGGAAGGCAATGAGAAGACTTTGGCTTGTTTTTCTGAACAAATGACTGCAAATTGATGATCACCCATATCCTGGGAGGAGGAAGGGGAATGCATGACAAGTTTCCTTTTCCTTATTTTTTCACCATCATCAGCACTGTGTGGGTCTCTCCATACTTCATATGGTGGATGTATCAATGTCCCTGTGCAGTCCAAGCACGCGAAGGTCAGCACGGCTCCTTTCAGTGTCAGAACTGTGCCTGCAAAATACAATCTTCTCTCACTGGCACTGGCATCACAGTTAAACTGGTTGTCAGCACAGTGGACACATGGCACAGGTGACACTCAGGTTTTGCTTTTGTAAATACAGAAAAAGCATTTACCTAGTCAGGGTGACAAGTCTTCCTTGCTCAGTTCTTCCTGACCACACAGGAAGATGAACACATAGGCTGTCACCACTGAAAGGTCTCAGGCAGCCCATGTCAAATAATCTATACAGTATATGCTACTGAATACCATAATGATAGGCTGCCTTTTTTCCTTATATACTTTTTTCTTTTTAATTTATCTCTACCAGTGGGATTATTTGTTCCCCAGACAGTAAAATTGCTGCCTTTAGTCTGTTGTCCATCCAGTGTTGTTTTTTCTAAACAAATCAGGGTGGGGGGGCTTACCACTACTCCTGCATCACCCTGTTTTCTGACATTATTTTACTCACAACACAATAAGCACATCCTGCCTCTTAGCCCTGACCTCTCTCAGCCCTCTATCCTCACTGCTCTGCCATCTGTCACTCATTCAGCCAAAGATCTCTCCTGGTACATCAACCTGCCAACATTTGTGTTTCCTTTCCTGAGCTCCCCTCTGCTTCTCTGCAGCCTTCTGACAGGAAAGACAGCCAAACTGTTCACAGCATCCCAGATAGGACAGCATCTGAGCAGCATGCAGGACTGCAATTTCCCAGTATGAAGGATCTCCGTGAATTTCCCTGTCTTCACAAGAAATAAATGTCACTTTGCCCAAGATGCAGGGCAAACTTCAACTGAAGTGCCTCAGTTTGTGGAACTGTGGGTTTCTCACACACACCTCTTTTTACCTGTGTGCCCTTAATGTAGGGACTGACTACTACTTAATACATTTCTTGATCATTTTCTGGCAAAAAAAAGCCATATAAAATCAAGCAGTTTCTCCCCCATTGAACCAAGACGGATAATAAACACGAATAAGGTTGCACTCTTACCACTCGGTGACACCAAGACTGGCTCTGACTGCCGTAAGTCATCACTGGCAGGCAGGTTAAGAGAGAGGATTAAGACCATACCAAGGCCCGTTCCAACCCAGAGACATGGAGAGACAGCGGAGTCATTCTTTCGGGCAAAGGACTCCATGAAGTACAAGGCTGTGATTGCCTCCTTGGAGTCCCTGTCGATACTCGACACGCTGGAGCTTCGGGAACGGCTGAAGGAGTTCTCCCGGTTTTCTGTATAAATAAATACAATTGAACAGGCATAAGTTGGTAACCTGAGAACAGCAACAAATACAAACTGCCCGCAGGGCACTGAAAACACAGCATTTTCACACCCTAGGAAAACATTCTGATACTAGCACCGTACCAGCTTCCTGCCAGAGTATAAATAAGTGTGGAAAATGTTATCAGACCTCATCAGTTAGATCTGCATTAGAAATAGCTGCTTATTATGAAGATTAGCATAGACTAATTAGAGTTTACAACAGCCTTAGCTCAAAGGACTTGTTCTAAATAGCATGAAATAATTTTAGACCCATATGCTACTGAAGCATTTAATATTAATCCACATATCTCATTGCTGTAGGACACAGAGGGAGAAGCCTTTTCCAACTTCAGAACTCATGTTCTTTGCTCTGCTCCTTTTCCCACAGCTAGGAAGCACAAGCACTAAGTTCCCAGTTATGCTCCATATTGTCAAGCTCTCTGGGGAAAAGACACACATCACTCAAATATCCCGACATCCAAAACGTCTCAGGGTACAAATCAGCTCTGGCTTCCCAGGATCTGAGATGGGAAATCTGATCTGAGCCCTCAATGACAACTGCGTGGTGTGCTGGCACCAACAGTGTCATCTTTTTGCCTAAACTTTAGCAGACAACAGTGAGAGACGGGTGGAGGCAGAGCCATACTAATGGAGAGCTTGAGCTCTTCAGAGGGAAGTGGCAGTGAACACAGTCTAAATGCTGTAGGGCTTAGGGGTTCTTCTTTGCTTTGCCTTGCACCAAGAAGGAAGCCCAAAACTGTGAAAGGGATCTGCTGGGGGTAGCCACGTGTGTCAGTGGCAACGTAGTGGAGGCTATGAAGCACAGCAAGGCTAAAAGGCTCCTGAAGACTAAGGGAGCCAGAGGGAAGAAAAGAGCAGGGCTGACCACCAGCATGGCCTTTGCAAAGCAATTTGTGTCAGTGCTGCTGTCTGCCATCACGGAGTCAAAGTCAGGTCTTGATCACTGGAAACCTCACATTCTCTTCTGCAACACAAACATCAGAGGAATAGGAGGTTATGGAGATGGAGAACATTTGAAGGTATCAGACCTGAAATAAAAGGCTCATTTCTGAACCTACTGCAATGAGGCAGGTTTGTGTTTGGTACAAAATTCTCGTCTCGACACAGACAGCTGTCTCTTCAGAGCCTGCAGAAATGAAGGAGAGGAAATACCGTCTACTTGTGGTTAAGAGTAAAATTAGAAAAGGATTTTCTCAAGCACTCCAATTTAAAACTGGGCTAAGCCTCATACTGTCTCTTGCCCTCCACCAGAAGCAGCTGTTAGGTGGTGCATCCTCCTCAGACCACATACTGCATTAGATTCCCTACCCAGATCACTGCACGTGAACTGCAGAAATTCTCCTCTTCAGAGCAGCTACCTGGGAAATACTGGAGAGAACCACAGCAAAGCATTATTGGAACAGCAGGCATTGCTATGTATGCTACCTCACATGCCTGTACTGGCACATGGGGATGGGGGCAGATGAACATGCTGCTCAGACATACTTGGCACAGCTGCTGTTCTTGGAGGGCATCTGTAGCTTTTCAAACAGGAGCTTCAGAGGAGAGCATTCCCTGGCACTTCAGGCCCACTCTAATGAAAGAGAAACTTGTGTCTATTTGAATTTCCAAGCACAGCCTTCTCCTCACCCTGTTTAACCTTCTTTACGTAGGCACTGTTGTTATTCTAGCTCTAGCTCAGTGCTGCTAAATATATCTGCAGAAACCTGGGAATTTTTATTCATGTGAAAAGCTTCTAATACCTTGAGAATCATTGTCTCCCATAACCCCAAGCACTTTGTACTTCTGCAGTGGACTGGTTGGCCCAGCTCCTTTCTAAGGACGGCAGTTGACAGGCAAAGAAGGGCAGAGGGGCAACTTCAAGGCACAAATCCTCAGGGCTTCTCGCACACACACTCACACACACATATACATATATGTATATATAAATACATAAAATTCAAAGGATACCTTATTTTAAAAACACGTTGCTACAAAATTAATTTCCTCTTCAAAAGTCATAACATTCAAACATGGTGGTGCTCAAATTAAGAAAGATATTGAAAGGACAAAAATGCATCTGCTTAGTTAGCACAGGCTACATACATACACGGACCTTAAAATACATGATGTGCCATTCGCATATGTCATCAAGCTTTCTCCCTCTCTAAATTAACAAGAAATGTTCTTCACTCCAGTACAGTACAGCTAACTAAGGCATCTTAGCAGAATTGACATTAACAGATATAGTCTTTGGGACACTTCTGGGAACATACTGTGCAAGTTTCTATTAAATACACTACTCAATATGAAACACAAAAGATCAGCATGACACTTGTCAAAGTTTGATGCCATTAAACGTATCTGAACAGCAAAACAAAACCCATGGAAGGCTCAAATCACTATGGAACTTTAATACCTCTAAAAGAAGGACAAAATCTCTCCTCTTTGGTATAAAACTTAGTTCAGTACTGTTCCCCCAACCCTTTCCATCTCAAAGAGACTATACCTCAAATTCTCTAATTTGAAACCACTCCATTATATCCTGGAGGAACATAAAGACATGTTCTTTGGAAAACAAAAACGTACCTAGCTAAATTTCTGCATTTAAAATGATATCCCATCTGCTAGAAGTTGTTATACACACACACTGCCATTCTGCAGTAATCTGTAACACAGCCTATGGGTTTCATATGCAACACTGTTATGGGTTTTCTCATATATTTTCCTTCTGTTACATGGTGATACAGGTGTAGTAACAGTGACAGCTACATCTCTCTGCGTGACTGTGAACCAGGGCCCATATTAATTCAGGTATTCCCTTTAACCTAGGTCAAACAAAGTTGATTTGGTCTCCCTGCTTCACTAAGAAGACAGCCATTCATATGTGAAAGGCAAATAATTTTCTGCTCCACAGTTCTTTCCCTCATTATTCTCTTCACAATATTCTGCTATATTACACTTTCTCCTAAGTGAGCGTCAGCCTCTAAATTGCCTCCTGCTTTGAGGGAGTCAATGTTCTCTTTTCTTAGAGAGGCATTTATCCAACTCCAGTGATCTCTCTGTTATCACTCAGCTGTGTCTCTTTTAGGCTAGCGTGCCATTTTTCCTCCTCTTCCCTTTGTAGACCTGGATTTATTGACTTTTCTTCCTTCCTTTTTTCTTCTTTTTTTCTTTCCAAAGAGGTCTCCAGGCTGTTCCTGCAGCTGGGAGCAGAGGAGCCAAGAGCACTATGAGAGTGTTCCCCGAGAGCCGAGCAATGACACTATCAGGGAGATGCTGCTATCCAGGTTGTTAGACCATAGTCTAAGCAGCTCTGAGCAAAAGCGTCATTATCTGCAGTGAGGAAATTTCAAACAGTTGCATACTGTGAGTTAGGACCATACTATAGAAATACTACTACAAAAGTAGTTCTGCTTGCCTCAAAAAGGCTTCATTCAACCCTGGCGTATAGACTATATACACAGTATAGATTATACGCACAGTGTAGATTAGTGTAACCTGGTCTACCTGTGCAACCTTGTCCAGGGAGACTGCTTTGGCAGGGGGTTGGACTTGATGATCTCTAGAGGTCCCTTCCAATCCCTACAATTCTACGATTCTGTACTGAGATGTAGATGGAGACTCGGGAACAAATCTCCTCTGTAAGACTGGATTGATACTTAAATTCCAGCTATGAGCAACAGTGTACAAGTAGAAAGCCCCCAATTTAACAACAATTGCAAAACCTCCAATTTGCTACCCACCTCAGGGTCAGGAATATAGAAGAACACTTTGATTCACACACTAGGATAAAAATGAAGCCAGTGGTTTTGGGTCTTACCTTTGTTTATCCATGTGTGAGCAGTATAGTGACACTCGTCGTGTGAGAACGAACTGATTCCGTGTAATTGCTGAAGCACTGCCCGTCTGGAAATGTAACCTACTGCCACAAAATCATGTGCATTGCAAAAGGACAAGAAGAATTGAGCCAATCGTCATCACGACACTCCTATGAACGCAGCCTGGAGCACTGACTGACCTAGCTCTCTCCTTGCGTGACAGAATGCTCCTGCTACAGCACAATGGTGTCTAGCAGAAGATGTGATTGAGGGCCTAGGGGGTTTCAGAGAACTTGAAAGGCCATCTGAGCAAACAATTCCCTATGTTTCAACTGCCACATTCTTACAGCACTTGTAGGGATCTTTCTTTTTACTACCTTTTGTTTAGCAGAAATAGCATTGGAATTTCAATATTTATGCCACTGATGTGTGCTCTTTGGGGGAACATTCTAACTTCTTTGTTCTCATCTGCAGCCAAAGCCTTGTAAGGGGAACACATCCTCACACATCAGCACATCCAGGAAACTTTCATCATGATTATTTTAAAATAATGGGGTAAGGACCAACAAAGAAATGTAAAGTCCATTTCTTTTTGGAGTTAGGAATCAAGAAAAGAAAACAATCATTTGTTATGAGGAGTGAAAGAAAATTACATGTGACAAAGATCAATATTGTCACTGTAAATGTTTACATTCATTACCAGAGAGTTCTGCATTCAATTAACTGTCAGAGTGTTGGATTCTATTTATAGGTTCATTCCTGCTTTTAACACACTCAGTAACTGATCTGCTCATAGAACATATACAAAAATTGACTTTTTTTTTTTTTATATGCGGAAATCAATATATTTTGGAAACAAATTTAAATGGTTTTAATTCTCCTCACTTGGAGATTTTGAAAAGTTTATGTTTCAGATACCAGATTTAAGAGAAGGTAATGAAAATATTAAACTATTTGACAGTTTGAGGATTATCATCTTAATAGTTCTACAGAAACGTCACTTTTTAAATTATTGAGTCAGGAAAGCATGCAAAGCCCTGAATGCCCGTGTAAACATACAGTAGAGGAATTACATTTCAAACAGGAATTTGCACGCAGTAAAAACATAGAGACAGAGACTGAACCATATTACAGACAGCAATGCTTCAGCAACACAGAGGAGAAAGGGGCAGGAGGTAATGCTGTGGGGCTTCCACACACTTAAGAACATTGCACACTTACTTGGCTAAGAGCATCTTCAAACACATTTTAATAGCAGCACTCTGAAGCTGCATTCCACATTAAAGCAATTCACTAGAAAGCAGCAGAAGTTATCTTAGGCACAAACAATGCAACAGTCTACACTCTTACTGTGAATCGTTTTCTACTGGATCAGCTCAAATCAGTACTACTAATCTACTGGATCAGCCCTAAAACTACGTCAAAAAGCATGTGCATATATTGCCTGTGGAGTATTCAGACCAGGACGAGTGCATCTGCTCACACAAAGCTCACACCTAGGGGTGCTTCACTCCACCCACTCCCCCCTAACCCTGAGAAAGATCTGAAATCTAGTACAATCCTGAAGTTGCTATAGTAATAACAGCGTAATTTGACCGTGTGGTTTCACAGAATTACACTGATGCAGAACTGATATAAATGTTAGCAAATAAAGGTCTCAAAGGGAAAACAGGTTCAAGTCACCAGACTTCGAACTTCGCTCTGATATTTCCAGAATACAGAACAGTTCAGGCTTATTTTTAGTTCAGGACGTTTAAAAAAAAAAATGGGGGGAGCTGTTAGATCAAAACTGTTTTTCAAATCGAAAATGAAGTAGAAATAAGCATTTTTATGGAAAGATAGAAATGCTGGAGATCTCTACAGCAAATCATGCCTATCAAGCTTTTCTATTGAATTGGATTAATTACTTCCCATTACTTACACAAGCAGACTGTCTTCACATTTGGAACACTAACAGTTCAATTTGAATTTAGATTATTAGTTTGAATATATGTTTTTTAATCAAAGACATCACAATTCCCTATAACTTCACACCCAGTCTAAAATATTCTTTTTGCAGAAGCAGATAACATTGATGATAACAACTTGATAACATCAATGGTCTGGGAAGGAAGAACATGTTCTACAACTTTCATATGTGGATGTACCCAAGAATCAGTAGAAGACAAAAGGTGCAATAGAAGAAAAACCTTACATTCAGTCAATAAAGCAGTCGAAATAGTTGTGGATGAAGCAAGTGAAAGCATTCTTTTTTTTCTCCCATTAGATTCTCTGCTTGTGTAACTGAAGAGTAGTTAGAAAAACTTTGTTCATAAAAAAATGTTGGAATAGCTATTATAATGTAAGAATGTAAGAAAGTCTAGAATACTTGTATGATCTTCCCTTGTTGTCTGTATACAACAGCTCCACAGCTACTCCATTCAGTCAGATAAGTACCAGGCATCATCTAAAGATGTGTCCCACTGTTTCAAAAGCTATGTCAGATACAGAAATGGTAAAGTTGAGCATGTTGTACAAAACCTATCCTTCACATTCAACATGCTAGGGTGAAGCATGAAATCAGCTTAATTTGGAATAAAATAATCATTTAAATTAAAACTGACTAAACATTCAGTGAATGTAAAAAGAACAAAGCTTTCTTACACTTTGTAGTTTTAAATATAAGGAAAATTTGCAGATTCCTATATGAGAAAAAGCGGACCCTAGTAGAACTCACAAAAAATGTACTCCCAGGAAAAAAAAAACACAAACATTAACCCAATCTAGTCCAGCAGAGTTGGAATGTGGGCAACTGTCTTACATCTGTATGAAGATAAAGCTGTCTCTCTCTTCCCAGGCTTTTACTGGCTATGAGATGTTCTTTCATGAGGCAGCTCAGTTTCTAGACAACCACACCTTACTGCTTTGTCCAAAGACATAGGGAAAGCTTACTGTAACCATGATTTAGATGTTACATCTGACAAAGATTAAAATTTGGTCCAAATAATGACAGCCCCAATGGCTTTCTGCAGTCTAGTGACTGTAGTGCGTGGTAGAAACCCAGAGGCACAAATAAGCCTGAGAGAACTGGCTGCATCCATGCCTTCTGTATCTGCAGCCACTAGGTATCACGAGCATTTTTCATGATTCCCCTGGAAGACAAACCATTTTAAGGCATGATAGCAGAGCTTTAGTCCAGTCTAATGGTTATAATGTTCAGATGGGAAGGTGATCCTGAGGTTTCTGCTCTTTATAGACCAACTTTTTGTTTGTTTTGAACCTAGTATAAAATATAAATGTGTTATAGAGAGCTACACTTAGACATCATAGCATCTAGAAACTAGGCTACTTCATGCTATAACAACCAACTTTTCATCTATGTCCTTGGAAGTTCTTATGCAGACTTCTTGGTCAAGTGGCATGCCCCACTCATTTGGTTGGGACCTCCTCTCAGTCTGAATCCTGAAGGGATGGACTGTACTAGTGGGCTGACATATTCCCTTACTCCCAAGTTCAATTGTCATTGTTTTTGATGTTTCTGCACCACAGGCAGACTGGGTTTTGCCCCTTGCTCACCCTTAAAATCTCCCTATATCTAGTCACTACGAGGAAGCAAGGAATTTTTACTTTATCTACAGTAGAAGCAAACATGCACACTCTCATCTTTGCCATAACTGAAAATGAATATAGGACTATGGAAACATTTCTGGAAACAATTTTTTGAATTAAACTTTCAGTATCAAGGAACAGACTTTACGGATGTTGAACAGGTCCTGCATGCAACCTTCTTATCTGCTTCTCTACACAGACAAGAAATAGGATGGTGACAGTGACTAGTGAAGACTGTGGCCTCTCAGAGCATCTCTAAGCCATTTCCTATTATACTATTCCTGTTGTTACTAGCTACAGATATGCAAAGTAACTTCAAATGCTAACAAAATTGAAATGACTCACAAGCAGAACCAACACCGTAGTACCCTCACGGATAAAGAAAAAAATCTCCAGCCAAGGGGTTTTCAACCTGCTGCAAAAGTTTAGCTTAGAAAAACCATGGCCCTTAGGGGCTTCATAGGGAACGGTAACAAGATAGCTGTATCACGCCCAGTGGACCAGGTAAGTGTCTGTCTATTTGGATGCTAAGAATGTTTATCAGAAGTCATCTACTTTCCGGTATCAGGAGCAATGACGAAGATAATGCAGTGGAGAGCATGAGTTGTTCTAAATACTGGCCAGAGATTCACTAACGTCCTCAAGAGAATCCATTTCTGCAGCTAACTATCCCTGTGATCAAAATGAAAAGTTGTGCCCCTGACATTGTAATTTATGTCCATTACATTCTGCCTTACTCTCAGCAGATAGAAACAGTAGTTAATTCCCTCTCCCTCCGCAGTCCTCTGTCATGTATCTAAATCAGTTTGTGCTACTCCTTCAAAGCTTTTCTAGATCAAGCAACTTAGTTGTTTCTCTCTTTCCTTGGAAGCCCATGACCTTTCAAGACTGCAGTTATTGCCTTCTAGGCTCTCATCAGTTAGCTCACACTCACATGTGGGCCTCAGACCCAAGGAAAAAGGAGGCTAATGATAAAAACAGAGAATCTCCCCCTGGCCACTGCTCCCCACCCTCAACATGGGAAGAAAACCAAATGGTTAGATTTACTCATTCATCCAGAAAATCCAACATGATAATGCACAGAGCACTTCTGCAGATGGTGTTAACAGTATAACCACAACCAACAAGAGAACTGTCAACAATTTTATAGAAGTTACACGGGAAATATGCAATATACAGCACAATATTAGCAGAGTTCATTTCCTCAGGTTGTGGACTTCACACAAAATACCACTTATTTTCAAGACCCTGACTACCTCTTACTGGACTTACTAGTACAAATGTCAGCAGTTTGCTATGTCTTCACAAGTAAATACTGATTAAGGCACAGATGGGTCCTAAGAGGTTTGAAGCTTTGTTATTGAAACAGACTAAAGTAACAGGTCAACATATATACACAGAAAACCACTGTAGAATTTGCTGAACCAAAACCCAACTAAACAGCAACAAAATTGAAAAGAACATGTAGCGTCCTAAAAGCATAAAATCTAAGCCAAAATCCAGCAGGAAAATGATCCATTAACCTCTGCCAAACTGTACATAAAACTTATAGTAATCCTCACAAATACATTTGAATAGTAAAAGAAATTCAAGTATGTAGTATATAGATACTACCTATTTCCAAAGCAAATTGGACAAAATCATGCAAGAGACGAAACAACTCATTCTCAGAATCATTTTAGTCATTTTTTATGCAAATTCTAAAGAAATACTTCAGGTCTAAGAGTACATTAGATCCATTAAAATGAAAATTGTATTGTACTTGCCATAGAATTTTTGATAAGGTTATTAGAGATAATAGCTAAATACTCTTCAATGGTTTGTTTTTGCTAGCTCTCAGTGACATTTCAACTTAAATGCTCTGTGTCACATTCTAACTATGTATAATCAGAAGAGTTAGACAAAAGTTGACGTGATACTGAAACTGAATTATTTTAAAGAAATATAAAGCAAATTCACGGACTCTGTTCTTAGCAGTCCAAGAAAACTAAAATGCACATCAAATCCTTCTAAAGCTTTCTTGTTCGGACATAAGCTTGTAGCACTAAGATCTAGATAGTCTTCCCTGTCTAGGGAGATGAAGCTGGCTAGTTAAAGACTACACAGCGGGGAAAAATAATTTTTAAAAATAGAAAGATAATTTTATATCACTTATGCTTGGAAAAAATAGATTTCCAAATATGACATTTCAGTGTGAAAACTCCATGCTGCCTCTACTTCCTTTCTAAGGAGTATGGTATACTACATTTAGACATATACAGAATGCTCCAGTTTCTGTATGAATGCGGGTAATAAGGGGGAAAAAAGTAGCAGAGTCTGCCAGCACATGCTATTCAGGGCAACTAGCAAGTCATGACAGAGAGGGTCTTGGAGTACACAAACTGGTTTAAAAAAGAAAAATGTTTGATAAAAGCAGTAACTGAGAAATTCCAAATCTGAAACACTAGCTATTTGCATTTTATTTAAGCAAATAGGAGTGTATGACAGCATATGCACACGCTCAGTCAGCTATGCAAGGATAACCACACTGAGTTCCCTCCCACAACAATTTTATTTTTATTCTTTAGCTTTACTATTTTCTTTCATCTAAAATTACAATAAAAATTAGATTGAAATACAGGTTTAATTTTTCTATGCGAAAAAGAATGAACGCTTTAGGTCTGTTCACCTACACTCTAATTCATAATTGGTATTTCTGCCGTTCGAGATAGGAGTTCTAATTGCTTTAATGACTATGTAGTATTAGTTCTGGGTCTGAGCTGAACTGGGTTGGATCTGTGCAACAGAACAGAGAAGGAGGAGTACAAATTTTCCCCAAAGAGAGCAACCAAAAGGTTAATACAATCCCTGTTTCAATGTTCCTGTGATGGTATCTGCTGTTGAAGCAGGGCATTAGCTGCAGCCCAGTGTTGGAACAGACCAAAGCATCTAATAGAAATGAAGTCAGAAAACTGTCCTGTGGGGAGACTGGTTGAAAATACACTTGATGAAAATGCTGAAAACGCAGTTCTAATAGTTCTAAAAGGCTTAGATTTAAAGGAGCTTGTTTTGAAAACCAAAGTGAAAAGAGTGATTTATTATTCTAACAGATATCTTATGATTAGTCACCAAAATGTATTATCTTTTTAATCTAATCAATTAAGAAGGGGTTTTAAGACCAGGAACCAAAAGAATTATTAAAAAAAATCCAATTATCATCAATGCCTCAGAAACAGGCATTCCACTTAAGAAAATCTAAGAACCATGTACCCATATATGAAAGATTTTTTTATGTGTGAAAAGTTTTTAATGCTTCTGAGATAGCAGTCTAATCAAAACTCTAATCAAGTTGAAGAATCATATCCTAATTTAAAATACTACGTCTGTGGTGACAACACAAATAGTCACAAAAAAAGAATATAAAAAATAACTTTTTGTGAATATAACCATTATTTATTGCAGCATATACTGCTAAGTAGCCCTACCAGGAAGGTTTTGATCAAAGACAGTTTCTCCTTTGGAAGAGATTTTTTTTATTCTAAGTATATTTCTCAAATCTTTTAACTTCTTATCTTCCTAATCCCTCACCCTCTACCTTACTTTTAACCAGAAAAACCTTCAAGGATCATATCATTTTCTAGCATACCATTTAATATAAAAACCTTCAGAAATCAATCAAACCACCTGCTAAAATAGGAAGTCCAGAAAGCCAAGATACATAAAGAATGGCTGAATGACAGTCATTCCAGACAGCTCAGTTAGCAAAGCTAGAACTTGAAAGACTAATACAATGGGCATCTACAAACAATAATTGAAACAAATTTTTGATAAGTTGAACAAATGAATTCTTTTCAACAAGAGAATATGTACCATTAGAAAATTATTTTAATTTATAAACCTACTGAAAGGTAACTTGTATGTATGCTTGTACATACAAACCACACATGCAAAGAAAAACTCAAATCATGGTCTTTTTTATTATGTTAACGTAAATTACTCTAAAGATTCTCTTTGTCCCTTTCTTGCAGCAGGAAGAACTATATTGCAGTCATTTCACTGACCTCACTGAGGACTGCAATACTACTTCAGTGACATCACTGATATACTTAAATAGGAATTTTTTTTTTTAGTCACTTACATTAATTTACTTCATGTCTCTGAAAGGAAGTTAGATGACCCTCTAGAATGAGGCAAACTTTCATATTAAACTTGATAGGTACTGTAATTAATAGTGAAAAATAGAAGCTAAATCTTTCATCATAGGAATTAGTAGTGTAGCAGAAATGCTAAGTCACAGTCTGAAGCAGTGACTGAGAGCCTGGTGGGAAGGTGGGGCCAACCCAGCAGAGCTCAGGTGCATGCAATGCATCTGAGTGACCAATGGGAGTGGAGCCAGGATCCACCTTCCCAGACCTCATTTAAAGGTTGGCAGTGGAGACCTACCTGAGGTCTTCTAGAGGTAAGCAGCTCCTTTCCTTCATTTCTTTGTTCATAGCTGCTGCATTTGGGCTCATTCTCATTGGCTGTAGCTGAAGACTTTGCTGTCCTGCTATTATTACAGTACTGTCCATCCCATTATAGCATTACAAGCAGAAAGCCCCACCATGCAATCAAAAGCAACAATGTATTGTTAAATGCTTTGTAATATCAGAAATTGTTGAAGGTATTTCATAAAGTAGTATGCTTAACACTCTTCTAGTAACGCCAGTTTTCTTTCTGAACACAATGTGTATGGTGTAGCAGCCAATGGATCATTTTGGAAGGATGTGACTTGCTGTTATTGGAAAGGAAAGAATTAGTGGAAGCTTAAAGGATTGTAGGTTCCCTCTTCTGCTTGTCAGTGGACCCTACTTTTGAAAGATGTAAGTGAGAAGGAAAAGAAATAGCAGAAAAGAATTCAGTGGTATTGTGACCAAATTATTTGTAAGTAATGTTGATACTGCAGGAGTGTCTGCATATAAGAATTGCAGAAAAGTTCAGTACTATGTAGGATGAAGAAAAGAC
>VXAB01013767.1:104355-240842 GCA_013399175.1 Odontophorus gujanensis
GACAGCATATGCACACGCTCAGTCAGCTATGCAAGGATAACCACACTGAGTTCCCTCCCACAACAATTTTATTTTTATTCTTTAGCTTTACTATTTTCTTTCATCTAAAATTACAATAAAAATTAGATTGAAATACAGGTTTAATTTTTCTATGCGAAAAAGAATGAACGCTTTAGGTCTGTTCACCTACACTCTAATTCATAATTGGTATTTCTGCCGTTCGAGATAGGAGTTCTAATTGCTTTAATGACTATGTAGTATTAGTTCTGGGTCTGAGCTGAACTGGGTTGGATCTGTGCAACAGAACAGAGAAGGAGGAGTACAAATTTTCCCCAAAGAGAGCAACCAAAAGGTTAATACAATCCCTGTTTCAATGTTCCTGTGATGATATCTGCTGTTGAAGCAGGGCATTAGCTGCAGCCCAGTGTTGGAACAGACCAAAGCATCTAATAGAAATGAAGTCAGAAAACTGTCCTGTGGGGAGACTGGTTGAAAATACACTTGATGAAAATGCTGAAAACGCAGTTCTAATAGTTCTAAAAGGCTTAGATTTAAAGGAGCTTGTTTTGAAAACCAAAGTGAAAAGAGTGATTTATTATTCTAACAGATATCTTATGATTAGTCACCAAAATGTATTATCTTTTTAATCTAATCAATTAAGAAGGGGTTTTAAGACCAGGAACCAAAAGAATTATTAAAAAAAATCCAATTATCATCAATGCCTCAGAAACAGGCATTCCACTTAAGAAAATCTAAGAACCATGTACCCATATATGAAAGATTTTTTTATGTGTGAAAAGTTTTTAATGCTTCTGAGATAGCAGTCTAATCAAAACTCTAATCAAGTTGAAGAATCATATCCTAATTTAAAATACTACGTCTGTGGTGACAACACAAATAGTCACAAAAAAAGAATATAAAAAATAACTTTTTGTGAATATAACCATTATTTATTGCAGCATATACTGCTAAGTAGCCCTACCAGGAAGGTTTTGATCAAAGACAGTTTCTCCTTTGGAAGAGATTTTTTTTATTCTAAGTATATTTCTCAAATCTTTTAACTTCTTATCTTCCTAATCCCTCACCCTCTACCTTACTTTTAACCAGAAAAACCTTCAAGGATCATATCATTTTCTAGCATACCATTTAATATAAAAACCTTCAGAAATCAATCAAACCACCTGCTAAAATAGGAAGTCCAGAAAGCCAAGATACATAAAGAATGGCTGAATGACAGTCATTCCAGACAGCTGAGTTAGCAAAGCTAGAACTTGAAAGACTAATACAATGGGCATCTACAAACAATAATTGAAACAAATTTTTGATAAGTTGAACAAATGAATTCTTTTCAACAAGAGAATATGTACCATTAGAAAATTATTTTAATTTATAAACCTACTGAAAGGTAACTTGTATGTATGCTTGTACATACAAACCACACATGCAAAGAAAAACTCAAATCATGGTCTTTTTTATTATGTTAACGTAAATTACTCTAAAGATTCTCTTTATCCCTTTCTTGCAGCAGGAAGAACTATATTGCAGTCATTTCACTGACCTCACTGAGGACTGCAATACTACTTCAGTGACATCACTGATATACTTAAATAGGAATTTTTTTTTTTAGTCACTTACATTAATTTACTTCATGTCTCTGAAAGGAAGTTAGATGACCCTCTAGAATGAGGCAAACTTTCATATTAAACTTGATAGGTACTGTAATTAATAGTGAAAAATAGAAGCTAAATCTTTCATCATAGGAATTAGTAGTGTAGCAGAAATGCTAAGTCACAGTCTGAAGCAGTGACTGAGAGCCTGGTGGGAAGGTGGGGCCAACCCAGCAGAGCTCAGGTGCATGCAATGCATCTGAGTGACCAATGGGAGTGGAGCCAGGATCCACCTTCCCAGACCTCATTTAAAGGTTGGCAGTGGAGACCTACCTGAGGTCTTCTAGAGGTAAGCAGCTCCTTTCCTTCATTTCTGTGTTCATAGCTGCTGCATTTGGGCTCATTCTCATTGGCTGTAGCTGAAGACTTTGCTGTCCTGCTATTATTACAGTACTGTCCATCCCATTATAGCATTACAAGCAGAAAGCCCCACCATGCAATCAAAAGCAACAATGTATTGTTAAATGCTTTGTAATATCAGAAATTGTTGAAGGTATTTCATAAAGTAGTATGCTTAACACTCTTCTAGTAACGCCAGTTTTCTTTCTGAACACAATGTGTATGGTGTAGCAGCCAATGGATCATTTTGGAAGGATGTGACTTGCTGTTATTGGAAAGGAAAGAATTAGTGGAAGCTTAAAGGATTGTAGGTTCCCTCTTCTGCTTGTCAGTGGACCCTACTTTTGAAAGATGTAAGTGAGAAGGAAAAGAAATAGCAGAAAAGAATTCAGTGGTATTGTGACCAAATTATTTGTAAGTAATGTTGATACTGCAGGAGTGTCTGCATATAAGAATTGCAGAAAAGTTCAGTACTATGTAGGATGAAGAAAAGACAAAGTGAAACTACTGTGGCAGTGATGTATTTTCCACAATGGGTTATAATATGACAATGGTACTTACCATATTTGTGTGGTGCTGATGGGAGTTACAATAATCAATAACTAACATGGAGGAAAAAATGCTAATTACAAAAATGAAAACTGCCCTTAAGCACAGGAAATTTCTTAACACCTCAGAGTGCTATAAATCTCCTTTAGTACAATGCTATACATACAGTCATTAATCCAAGTTAGAGTTGAAATTTATAGGTTTACTATGTAAACTAAATAACTTCTTATAACTAATTGCTCAAGGATTACACTTAATCATATTACATACAAAACCTACAACATGATTAGGCATTTGTGCTGTTCAGCCTATGGCTTCATCCTTGATGACTCCACAATGTGGCCACCCCTGCCCTCCCAGGCCAGGTCTACACTACAGGTGCCAATGAGTTTGAATGTCATGTGTGGGAAGAAAGAAAATAACTTTGCTGACAAGGTAAAATTTGAGCCCAGAAGATTCTCTGACATCATTTCAAAGTAAAATTTTGTTATAATTACAATAAGTTAATTGAGATAATGTTTAGGTATATGAAATCAGTCTAGTTCTATTCACAATCTAAGACAATGGTTGCATGGTCACTGAAGAAACATCAGTTTCAGTTAAAATGTCACTTTTATCAAGTTTTTGTCCCTTTTCCTCTGTAGAGGATAAATACTCATCCAGTAAAAATAGATCATGTGGGCACTTCTCTGCTTTAGTAAAAAGGCATTTGGACAGTGTAAAACTAATATATTTAAGCCAAGTGTTTCTGTACTTAAGTAGAAAAGGACAGTGCAAATGATCCATCTTTCACCTCTATCTGTTTTGGTGGAATAGCCTCTGACAATGGGAGATGATTTCTGCTACAGACCTTATGACACAGCTGGAAGAGGGTAACGCATTCAGTGAACACGACTGCTCTTCAGAGATCATCTGACCATATTTTACTCTATGTCTTGTGGATCAGTGTAGGTAAACAGTACCCTTATTTCAAACACAAGGAGATGCTAGATGGCACCAGGACAGCCTATGGGAAGACAGTTCTGTTCCAGTAAAGAACATAATCTTGGAACTCTCTATGTCAAATAAGGATGTTTTCTTACTGGGTCTCGCACATGTACATTCTGTTTTGTGATCCCCACAGTTGTAAGAAGGAAAAATGGAAAATTATTTTTCAACCTATGTTGTCATAAAGAAAATGAAATAACTCTAGCAATTTGCAGCTAGTAACAAAGGTATTTGCAATAATTTGCATTTAAAATTAGACACACTAAGTGATTTAATACACCTTTCTCTATCCCCATTAATAATAATCAAAACTTGGGAGTACTGGTTCCAGTTGTAAAGAATGCTTATGGTCCAGACACCAAATAAAAATGGGCGTACTCTAAGTTTTAGGCACAATGCATTGCCATAAGTGGTCCATTAAGTCTCCGCACTCAGGTAGATCATGATTTGCAGACTGTTTTTCAAACATTAAAGCTAGAAGCTTGTTATATAAACAAATCAGATTATGGGTTATAATTTTACAGTAACCTGTGGCCAGGAATTGTGTAATTTTATACAGTCTTTAGTATCAATAAATAAACACGTGCAATGCCTGAACTCAGTTTCAGAATTGATAAGCAGTGACAAAGAGTTTGAAACTTCAGTATTTCAAGCTGTCACAGAAACTCTATGTAGGCTGCTATGAACAATTGCTTTTTCATAACAAAGCACTGGATCCATACAGGTCAGGGGACAACTGTAAGAGTTCGAGGAGGTTCAGCATACCAAATCCCTAGGCATAACAGAGCTCAAGAGCAGGCTGGTTAGTAACAACAGTAACACACAGGGGTTGTTCTAATTCTAAACAGTCAGATGAAGGCAGCAGTTTTGTGCAATGACTAGGACAAGGATCATGCTAAATTTCCTTTCACACCTGGTAAGAAATTCACAGATACCTAGCACAACAGTCACTGCCACCCACCTTCTGTGGTGACTGGGAGGGAAATCTCCATGCACGCTGCAGACTGTGCTTTTCTAAAGGGGGGCCTCCCAGGCCCTCGGCGGTTTACTTTTGAGACGTCCGCGCTGGAAAGTCGTTTTCCTGAACTGCAGCTCTGGGATGTTGGGCTGGTACAGTGACCGTTCACGTGATCTGGAAAGTGAATGCAAAACATGCTAGGTAAAGCGTCTGGTCCCAAAATTCAGAATGGAGAAGAGATGTAAGTTCTGGTATTTGCGAATGGGTTAAATAAAATCTTCTGAGAATAACTATTTGTTTTAACAATCCAGAACACAAACCCAAAATTATGTCACTATATCTTTAAGGTATATTTTGAAATAAAGTGAGGGACATAGAACTGGTACACATTCTTATAGCTGCAGCTCCCATAGAATTTCGATGACCTGTGTGCACAGGTAGTTTATCAAGATATAGCTGGTAGCACTGCCATCCTCAGTGTTGTGTCTCCTAATATATACCAAATAAACTGGAAAACTGTCTTCCCTTTTTGCTCTCATAAAGAACTGCAAATATCATTTACTGCAAGATAGATCTGGACAACTTCCCCACCTGACTAGAAGCTGCAATGAGACAGGTGTCTAACTGCCACTATTTGTGATAATTACAGAAGTAGCTATAATAATGCTGAATTATTTTTTAAATCCTTCATAGATTTATCTTACTGCTAGAGGAATCTGACTCCTGAACAATACATTTGTTTGCTACAGAACTGAAGATGTGAGGCTGAGTCCCTGGACACCTGCTAGAGGCCATGGTCAGTCAGCACACATTGCAACCTGATGGGGGCAGGAAAAAAAACATAGCTGCTTTGAAATGCTCCATGGAGCAGCATTTCAACATTTCACTGTGTTCATCTGTTCTTCATCACCAACAACAGGTCTTTAAAACACAACAATCCTCTAAGCAGCGCTCACATCACAGTGTGGAGTAGGTTGGATGGGATCAATGGACTACAACACGCTCATGATACTCTTCTTCCCCTCATGTTG
This sequence comes from Odontophorus gujanensis, assembly GCA_013399175.1. Classification (NCBI taxonomy): domain Eukaryota; kingdom Metazoa; phylum Chordata; class Aves; order Galliformes; family Odontophoridae; genus Odontophorus; species Odontophorus gujanensis. The sequence goes on from VXAB01013767.1 coordinate 109,887, forward strand.
GGTATGACAATATGAGGTGAAGAATTTATGAATGCAATTTTCTTCACAGTATATGGATAAATATCTTTTACACTTAATTTGAGAAAACAGCAGGTCACATAACAAATTCAGATTTATGCAAGCACACTTTCTATTCACAACAATGCAAGCTCAATACTACAGGTAAGGACAAACTTGAAGTTTCTGCTCCCATCTTAAAAGTCAGGTTATTTATATCTCAGTACCACTCTTTCAGATTCTGTATATAAGTATGTTTCAGTATATCATCATTCTTTTCAATTGTATTGCATTCAAGGAAAAGATGAATTTTAATATACCAAGACAAATTTATTTCTTTGTTCCTACGCCATAATAACAGACAATGAAAAGCTATTTTGAAGTTCAGATAATAAAACAGATTCTATACTGAGTATAGCATACGGTATGCTATTACGTGCAGTCTTCTAATGTGAAAATCATGTCCTTTATATGTGAAAGGAGCTTGGTCTTGATGAACAAAACAGGAAAGAATTGTTCAGAATTATATTTTGGAAAGTAATTTAGTATCTATTCTGAGACTGAGTATCTATAATGAAGGGGCTCTGTAGGAGACACAACTTCCATGATTCCTATCGTGTTTCTTAATACATAACTATTAACTGAGCTAGCAGCATATATCAAATTGATGTGGATGATTCATTCAACTTATAGTTAAGGAATTTTCCAAAATATACTGCAGTTATTCATGTATTTCAGTAGAAAATCCTTTGAGACCAGGGCTTTGTTCAAGGGCACAGGCTGACTGTTTAACCTCAGCAACAGATACATTCTCGTCCCATTGCTTCCTTTCTTCAAAATTCAGTTTGTGTGAAGGAGTTTCAGCATGATATCTAATTATCCCCGGGAAGATCCTAGGAAGTGGTGAGGAACATAACACAGTAAGAATCATATTCTATAGAAGCACCAACAGCATTTGAGAGTCCCTTTTCTTGAACATTGTACGGAATGGGCATAATTCATCTGTTCCCCTATTCTCTGTGTCAAATTTTAAGTGAAATTCTGCTTTTTTTTCTTGGTGTGCTCGTGTCAGTTTACCTTCACAGGCCAAAGTTGAAAAAAAAAACCCAAACAATAGGGACTGGGCAAACAAAATCCCTTTGGCTGGCTTTCTGAATAAACAAAGTCAGTGCCTCTGCAGAGACCAAATTAGCTGCACCCTTCAAGTACTGAAGTTGGTGAAAAGTTAGTGAATGCCACAACAAGAGCAGAAGAGGAAGTATAGTGATCAGAGACACACTTTTCTGTATTTTAACACAGTTCTGTTTTTCTGATTAGTTATTATTTTCATACGTATAGAACAAGGAGCAATACAGCTCTGCAAATCTTAGTAAGAAATCCAAAAGACATCATTAAACAAAGTAATCTAGATCTGGGAAGCATGACTGCATCATTATTGTTGAGACAATGAGGAGAATCAAGCAGATGAAGACCACTCAAATCTGTAAGAAAATTCTGTCTGTGTATTCTTATGGTATAAATTTAACAAAATTAAGCATATGTGAATAAAGGTTATATACTATTTAAGACAAGATTCCTTATCGTATAGTTGGGAAAAAAAGACCACAGGAAAAATGAGAAGTAAGAGAGACTGTGAAGATGCCTTTGCCAAAATGACTGCAATGATGTCCGAGCCCTTTCCACAACTGTATTTGCTATCTCCTCCTATCGCTTCCCACAGCATTGTCATGTGCCCACAGGAACCCAGTTGGGATTTAACTGAACATGAGAATATCCCATGAGGTCAAGGGAATTTGAATTACACTATCTAGAGCACCTGGATTCCAGGATTATGTGCTGGAGTTAGTAATGTGCTACATCTGGCCATCCTATTTGAAGCAGTCTCTGTGGTGTGTAACAGCCATTCTACTCTTCCTGGGCACCAGTCTTTTCTCCTGCTTGTGGACAGTGAACTAAATGCCAGAACTTGGGAATAGCTACTCTGATCATTAATTCAAACAAGTAAGGCTCATGCTAATCATTGAAGTAATCACAGATTATCCCATACAACAATAAGTTAGTTACAGTGAACTTGATGAACTGCTGAGAGATACAATAAGTAACATGACAGAGCAAGTCTGCTGGACAGCCTCAAATTTAATCTGATTCTTCTGAGGAGTATTATACAAACCAGAAATGTATTATACAAACCAGAATGTGCTAATTTTGGTTGTAACATATATATGTTAGGTTGTAACACATATACATCACTCAACCTGCCTTGTCATACAACTATACAACATACTTTGTCACACAACTAGGTTAAAGTATTTGGTAACCCTTGCAGAAAGGAAAAGGGACCAATGAATTACCAAAGAATAGCTGAATCAAAACAAAATCCACTTGTTAAAGCTAAATGTACTAAAAATGTTAGGAAGAAAGAAGAAATGTGTATTTGTACTTGCTGTCTTGAAAGTTGTGTTACACTGGGTATTACAAAAACAACAAAAAATGCTAAGAAAGTTCATTGCTTTTCAGTTCTAACAAAGGGATAAATTCACACAGAAAAGATATCTGAAAAACGGTCCTTACTAATGATCTAAGGGAAGCTCCAACTTTCTATGTTGAAAGGAAGTCATAAGAGAACAGGCAAGAGGAGCAGAGAGAGCTGCTTTAATAGTGAGCAGAAAGAACTCAAACAATAGGAAAGACCCAGAGAATATCCTCACTAGTTCAATCTATGCTGTTAAATGGTAGATAAATCCACGTCTTTCTACTTGTCAATTATGTGTTATCAATAAATGAGATATTAGGAAATGATTATGAGTGACTACCAGCTTTTATTGTTACACAACAAAGTCCATGAAAAAAGAGACCTCACACAACTGCCTGAAGGGCAGTCTCTAGGTTCCACATAACTAAAATTTGTGTAAAAACAGTAAGAGAATATAGAACAACACCTTAAGCTTTTAACAGGTAACTCTTCAAAGAAAATCCCTTATGAAGTCAGGATTTACTATCTTGGTGGAGTTCTGTCAGCCAGATGGGAGAGGAGTGGTTAAGCCCTACCAGATGTTGATATAGGTGCTCCTCAACAGACACGTGTATTTGCCATTATGCCTTAATTTACCTTCACACTCAAGAGTATAAAATATTGTTATTACAGTATACTGCTTGTGTAATAGACCTGTATCTCTCTAATTGTAATGAGCTCCTATCATGCATTTGATCCTAGATTTCAACATTTTTCTGTAAGTAGCAAAAAGAGCATTTATTTTTCAGAGAATAGCAGTTTCAGCCACTTCATAATATTTTACATATGTCACTCACAAAGCTTCTTCCACAATCGATATTTTTGCCTATGGTTACGAACAATGAAACCAAAATACAAAATGAACAATATCCAAATGAGGAATCCTGAGAATATATTCCTGTTTGGCATAACACCATCTCTACATTAAATTACCTCAGTAGCCAAATCCCACAATTCAAATCTAAAAATAATTTTACCTTTGTTCCTTGAAAACATAGTGTGAAAATTTTTAACTACTTGGATCTAACACTATTCCTCAGATTCTTCAGCTGAATTTCTAGTGATCACAAAACATTACATTAATGTCTCAAAGTGTACACGGCACTCTGTGTGCCTCAACAATAATGTAACATAAATCGTTATGTTTTGTGCAACAAAACAGGAGAACACAGACAGGAAAACTGATTTTATTCTGAAACAATCAAAGACCATTCATCCAGAGTTGCACAGAAGACAACACTGAAACATTCAAGTAGAGAGGATGAACCATGAGACCACCTAGAATATCAACAATTGAGCATCCTCAACTACGAGCATTGCACCTGCATTTTTCAAGAAGAAGTCTTCTTCAAATTCAACTCTCTGTTTTTGAAAATGAAATGTTTTCAAAGAAGTAGGACTAGAAACATTTTTTTCAACTTGAAAATGATGCAAATAAGCTGCAGACCTTCTAAACAAAACTCCACATTTTCATTTGAAGTGAATTAATACATCGTGAGAATTGCAAAAAAAAAAAAAAAAAAATTAAAAAAACTAGTTGTAGCCTCTCCTAGCCAGATTCTCCTGAAAAGTTACGTCAAATTGATTTACATAGTGTGGTCTTCTTCAGATTTAAAAAAAAAAAAATCTTTCTTTTTAACCAGAGGTAAAAATGTTTGAAATAATTGAGTTAGTGCCACTGCATGCACTTGTAATGCTACTTCAGAGCTGGCTTTCTTATCTTATTACTGAAACCAGAAAAGACAGAACATCAATAAACTCAATTCTGCTTATCCACGTGAGGAAACATTACAGATCTTTTCAGATATAATTTTTACCTTGAAATACCAAAATGTCTATAAAGTTATTTAATCTCCAGGACTTTTTGTTGATTTCAGCCTTAGCTTGCTATCTCACACAAAGTTATATATAATCACACAACTAGCTCTGAATAGAACTGAAGGAGACTGTTTCAATTTGCCACATAATTAAGAAATTAAATAATGTACCTGTTATTCATAGTTATTTGTGGTGAAATTTGTTGTCCAAAATGTTCTTGATGGTACATCAATATAATTTACACTCTGTTCCACAGATGTCAACATATAATTTGCTTGCAAATACCCAACAGAAAGAGATCTTGTCATATAAACCATTTGAAATAAACTCACCTAAAATTTTTATGTACCAATCAAACAATCCTAAAAATGCAACTTTTTTCAATTTTGTTAACATTTTATATTTTTGACAGATTTCACACCAGATCATTGTAATAAAAAACCAGTAACAATTGTGCTAGATAGCTTCTGATTTAGAGTTCTAGTTTTTAAATATTCTTCTGCTTGTACACAGTTGCTAGGACCTTGGATGTTGCTCTAAGTTCCAACTAAGTGACAGATGGTGACTACTTATAGATGACAGTCAATGTGAGAACTCATTCTCAAACCAAGTTACTGCAGAGGACTTTTGGCACAGGTAGGTTTGGTAAGTCTATGCATTGCCTCAGATTTTGACAGCTAGCCTGAAAAGGATGCTAAGATTATCACAACCTGGAAAGTGTACATTGACCACAGCGCAAGAATAGCACATGTGCATTTCTTGAGAGCAATGTAAAATGACCTTTGAGAGTCCTAAGTAAGGAACTCCTCTTTAAGTAAAAACATAGTACTTAGGAACAGTGAATACCTATCATATCATGAGCCCATCAGTTCAGCATCATGTTGTTATTATCAACTCTTAGACGTATGATAAATTTTACTGTTTTGTTGTTTCAGGGAACAAATTTTACTACTTTTCCTTCATGACTATGTTTAACTATATCAATTAGAAACAATTCAGATACAGTCTCACTTTGGTAACTTTAATTACTTACCTTTCTTCTAATTTACTTGTTAAACTGTGATAAATATCAGATAATTTTAAATTCATTTTATATATATATATATATATTTAATTCTGGAAGCATCAGAAGTCAGCGCACAGCCACTTTCTGCATTTGAAACCACAAAGCCAATTACGCTATAGCATCTGACAGAGTTAACCTGCTGATATGCTTGTTTCTTCTTTTTTCCTTCTAGTTATATGAACTGGTAGAGTACTAATGTATCAGTTAATATGGGTTCTCTTTAAAAAAATGTCTGGCCACAAACTTTCTCTTATTTAAATTAGGAAGAAACTGACGCTGTCATACACTTGACCTTTCTCATAAAAGTAGAAGCCGTTTGTCCAATTTTTAATGTTTTTCATCACACTTGCAGCAGAAAAAGGCAAACCACATCCTCGATGGTATCAGTGACAGCATAGCCAGCAGTTCAAGTGATGTAATCCTTTCCCTCTACCAGGCATTTGTTTCTCAAGTACTGTACAAAGTTTTGATCTCCCCACTACAATAAATATATTGACATAAAGGGGTGATTTCAGCAGAGGTCCACCAATCTCGTAAAAAACTTGGCACACATGATATAAGAGGAAAAGCTGAGAACTATTTATATATTTTTTTTTCCCAGCCTTAAGAGTAGAATACTCAAAGGAGATCTTAGTGTTGTCTACAACTACCTGATCTGAGCATACAGAAAAGATGGATCCAAGCTCTTCTGAGACAAGCACAGTCATAGGGCACAAGATCAAACACAGGAAATTCTGGTCAGATATTAGGAAATATTTTTTTCCTCTTGGTGAGCAATCAAATACCAGAAAAGCTTGCAGAACCTCTGTTCTTGGAGGCATTCAAGGCACAGATAGATGCTGTCCTGACCTATGTTGTCTAACCAGACCCGCTATGAGCAGGGTGATGGCCTAGACAACTTCTAGAAGTCAACTACAAACTTTTTAATGCATTATTGTAACTATAAGCAGAATTCAGATGATCTCTCAAACCAGCTAGTATTTTCAGACCATAAAGTGAACAGAAATTACACTACCATGCTAGAAAAAACATATACTGAACAGTCTGTAGGTTCCTTTGCAAGTAAAAATACATAAAATTCTCGCTGTGTACAAAGTAAGTCAAAGCATTGTTAAAGCTGGATGTCTAAATTGCTTTTCCAAAAAACGTCAGGCCAGGGAGGAAAGCAACTTTTATAATTTTGAGCTTCAACAAATGTTTTTTTTTTTGACACTGCAAACAAAATTACAGATCCAGAGAGAGTAGCAGATAATGCTCCACTAAAAATCAACCAGCTCATCCAGTGAGGCAGTAAGCAAAAACAGAGTAAAAGCTTCAAAATTTTGCCAACTGAATGCATGATGTTTGTCCTGAGGCAACTTCTAAAACAGCATAAGTAGCAGTGACTAGAAAGCAACGTCTGCTACAACTCTAATAATGCCTGCAGTAAACAGCTTTGAAAGGGTAAAGCATGGATTACTGTAGCCCTACTGCTCATCACTAAAATAAAAATGAGATCTTCTTTATGGTATCTGGGTACTGTTTCATAGGCTTAGTAGCATTCAGAAAACAACATTTTCCTTTCAATGACTTAAGTATAAAGACAACGAATGATGGATAATAACATACTACAATCACTATATGCATAAACACTTGAGGAAAGAAAAATCTATCAGATTCCACAAGCCTGGTACATGCAAAAAATGGAATACAGAATTAAAAATAAAGTTTCTTTGTCTGACTCTCTACAGCTTTGTTTTTTGAACTCAACTTTTAAAATTAAAGCTTTTGGGTCTCTGCATAAGAAGGTGTTTTTCAAATCTTGGAAAAATATATGAGCTTCTTTGGTACTCTGTCTTGTTTTTCACTTCTGTATAAAATGGGAGACATTATCTTTGAGTTATGTTAAGAATTCATTTACTCCTTATAAGTGTTTGCAGAAAGCATAGGAAATTATGTTAATCTTTTGAAGATCACAGCTTAAAAAGAAGAAAGAAAAATGGCTGTCTCTATTTGCATTTTTTTTTGTTCTTTGGCTAATAAAGTCTAGGTGATAGCACAAATTCCTACAGTGAGACCATCTGTTCATAGGAATTAAATAAAAATTGGCAGTTAGTGAGTTCCTCCATTTTCAGTTGGTGTTGGTGTTTAACTCCCTGTGATCACCTGGAAATTTTAAAGGCTTTTAAAGAAATACTTCCTAAGAAGAAAAATATTATCTGATGATCAAAGTGGCCGGTGAGGCAAAGTTAGAAAACTTTCACATAAAAAGCAGTTGTATGATTGCCTCAGATTTCAGAATGTTTTAAGCTCAAGGAGGGAAGGTTTAGATTGGAAGTCAAGGGGAAGCACCTTACAGAGAGGGTGGTGATGTGCTGGAAGAGGCTGCTCACTGAGGTTGTGGAAGCCTGTCCCTGGAGCTGTTAAAGACCACCTAGGCACCCTGCTCTAGTACCAGATCTGGAGGTTGGTGGCTCTGCCTGTGTCAGGCAGAACTGGAACTTGATGATCCTTGCGGTCCCAAGCCATTCCATGATTCCCACTTTGATATGGATTATTCTCATAATTTATTTCACTTCAACAATGCATGAAAACACATATGATCTTTCCAGAAAACTGAAAAACAGTATCAGGTGCTAAAGGAAAGACACTGACATTCAGAGCTGCATGTGGATCACAGAATCATAGAAAGGCTCGAGTTGGAAGGGACTTCAAAGCCCACCCCTGCTGTGGGCAAGGTTGCTACTCACTAGGATCAGGATGCCCAAGACCCCATCCAACCTGGCCTTGAACGACTCTAGGAATGGGGCACCCACAGCTCCTCTGGGCAGCCTGTGCCAGTGCCTCATCATTTCCCGAGTAAAGAACTTCCTCCTAACACCTAACAAATATTCCCTCTTTCAGTTTAAAATCACTCTCCTTGTTCTATCACTATCGGATGTTGTAAAAGGTAGTCTCTATCTTGCTCATAAGCACCCTGAAGGATAACAGGGAATTTGTAGGGTATGTGCAACAGCAATGTTACATCTTCCTTCTGGCCAACCCAAATAAACATTTGGGCTACAATGATTTACAGTAACTAAAGCTATCAAGAACTTGTAATGTCTGACCATATATGGTAGGTCCTCAAGTTTCTGTGTGGAAATACAGTATCCACAAATGAGAAGTTTCTCAGCCACACGAGGTATTAGTCACCACATCAAAACAAAAAGATACTGAATTCAACTGAATTCATGAAGTCAATGCAAACATCAAAATGGAGTCCAGACATACCTTGACATAATAAAAATTATGATAAGGCTTAACAAGATGCTGTCAGTCACAGGATCACACATTATTTCTTTAAATGCTTGCAAATAACTTCCTAAGCAATTGCCAGCAGTGGTAGCATCTCTGTTCAAAACATATTTAACCTCTCCTATTTTAATTTAAAGCAAAGTGAAAGCAAGGACACTACACAAGTGAGACCCTATGAACAGAGCAGAACTGTAAGCTGACAGATGATAATGTATTTCCCAATTAGCCGCAGTCAGTACTGAGAGTAGGTGATGTATATCAGTACTCTACGAAAACCTGCGAGCCAGAGCAGATGGAATGGATGCACAATCCATCTTAACATTTGAAAGTGGTGACTTGAGTACCTGAAATACAAGCATGGGCCAGACAGCCTTGTTATCCCCTGAACATTAAGATTATGGTACAGTCTCAGGCCACAGTCAGCAGTGGATAAATAATCCCTACGAGCACTAGTAGCACAGCTAGGACATTTGGCACAGAAATAAGTGAAATGCAGACATTATTCATCACCTTTTCCAGGAACTCTCATTTAAATTTAGCTCCTTACACGAAAACAAATAAATAAATAAATGCATAACGTTTTCCAGCCAGTTCTAAACCAAGCTATCTACAGCACAGTTTTAACAACTACAATATTTTACAGGAATATTCTGCCCCTTCTAAAGTAATAAAGAGGCAGAAAAGAAAGAAGTTCTTGTTTTCTTTCTTATTTCTTTTTTAAATTCTTCTTCAAAATGCTGCTTCCACAGGCTTCATTCTTAGCAATCTGTGGGTACAGAGTAGCCAGTAACCGCAGTAGTAACAACAAACAGCAAACATAGCACTTAGTTGAAAATTTAGTCATACCTCTTGGTCTGTAAGAGTATTTTTTCCAACATCTGCAGAATTTTGAAATTGACCTTCTTACACTTATTTTTAGTTTAAGTTGAACTTGTTCAACATTACTCAAAAATAATGAGTACAAGTAATTAGAAGAATGGTGGAAACAGGACTGTTTTGAAATCACAAATACACATATGCACTCTTGTCCTGGTTTCAGCTGGGATAGAATTAATTTTCTTCCTGGCATTCAGCTGGAATGGTGCTGTGTTTTAGATTTAGGATGAACATAATGTTTTAGTTGCTGGGCAGTGAAAAGTCATAGACTTTTCAGCTTCTGGTACGGCTCTGCCAGTAAGGGGAATGGAGTGCACAAGGAGACAGGAGAGGACACAACTAGTACAGCTGACCCAAACTGACCAAAGGGATGTCCCATGCCATATGATGTCATGCAGGATAACAGAACTGCGAGGAGTTCGGCAGGACTTTTTTTTCCTTTTTCTTTATTTTTAATAAATAAAAGTGCCTTCAGTTTTTCAGCATAATTTGGACAATGCTTACAATATTGTCCAGTAGGATTGTAAAAAAACTGTAGGTAAGGCATTTTATTCCCTCTGACATGTGGAAGTTGTCTGCCTCAAGATAATGCACAGAATAAAATATTAATATTGATTTCTATAATATACAGTAAAGCCCTCACTGCTTCTAGCTGAAAACTGACATTTGTTGTCTTGTTAAATACCTATGATTTCAGTCTTTTTGTACATCAAATTTATCTTTTTCTTGTCTTTTGTTTCAGGAATTACAGATCAGCTAACATAATCTATGTTTATTTTATCCTATGTGTCTCTCAAGATTATCTTTTTAAATAACAATAACAAAAAAGTCCAATCTACAGAGCATAGTTCAGCCTTATATCCTATTCTATAACAATTTAAGTGCCCCCTGTGTTCACCTTCACTCATAATTTTTTCCCATTTATTTAGTGATAAAAATAATTGTAAAGGTCCATAGCTGCCTGCATCACTCTTCTTACCTTTCTGGAGTATTAGTTTTATAATTTTCCATTCCATTTTTTTTTTGTTTTTTTGGATGTATTCCTACAACCCTAGTTTCTCAAATATCATTGTTAATGATGGAGTAAATAATTTCAACTAACTCAATCTGTACACTGTGATCTGCACAATCTGGACTGAATTTCCCAATGATTTTGCAGCCTTTATTTACTTAATCTTTCTCAGAAGCTATTAGTAATTTTCTATGTTTCTCAGTCATTTTTTATGTTGAAGGCATATTTATTCCCCTGACTTTTGCCTTGGGAAACAGTGGTACACTGGTTTATACATGCGCAAGATTCCCAGTGACAGAAATTAAGTTCTGTTGCATTATGCAAGAATATGATCCAACTTTGGTTTCCATCTCTAAAGAGACAGTCAGGGTAACGAGGTATGGCTACACATTTATTTTTCAGTCATCTTAAATGAGAAACTTCCCATGAGAGCAACGCTAGAAAGGACTCCTTGACACTGAGAATATTAAAAATAATTATTAAAATGTTTGTGTGAATCATACAGTCGACCCGAAATGCCAAGAATGATTCCCCTTACGCTCATATTTAAGAGGGCGTGATCTGCCCCAGATATTTTTTAAGGTTACACACGATCTTAAATTTTCATTTTAGGCTTCCTGAGGTGAAATTTCTGTTTTCATTTACCATGCATTTCTACTGAAATATTAAAAAAGAATTGAGAAAAATGTTGTGACAAACAGTGCACTTCACAGTCGGCCAAGGTAAGACTTGAGGAGAGGTCTGAGACATAAATGACTGATTTCTGATCTACTTCTCCAAAGCTCAAAAAACCATAAAATATATATATGTTTAACTCTCTTATTACTGTTGTGGCACAGAATTTGTACATCAATTAAAGAAAACACACTAGCACATGCAGTGGTTGTTATAGGCAGAGATAAGCATTGCTGACAATTAGTTAAAATGGTTCAAATGTGTCAAAAGTTCTGGAGACACTTCATAAAAAAAAATATTACACACACGGTGTGTAACAATTTGCAACATGTATCTACAGTAAACAAATGAATATTAAACAAGCAAAATGCTGAGAGCTGCCAACAGAACTGTATGGGTTAATAGGTGGTTTTTAGAAAGCCTTTTCAGACACAGCCTCCAAGGTTATTGTATTATCTATGAATCAGTTGGTAAAATGTCTTGCCAATGAACGTAAGGAAGTTTAAAGCTGTTGGCTTTCGCCTACCGTACCAAGATCAGTCTTAAGATCTGTTGGCAGACTTAACTTTCTTGATCCTTTAACTGAAACAACAGAAAAAGGAGAAAGGCAGTTGTTAATAATTTACAAAGAAAAAGGAGCGAGGGAAAACAACATGCCACCTTCTGGTTAACATCATGCTGAAAGTTTGTAGCACATATATTTTTAAATCAGCACATAAAAGCAGAATAATAGTTTAAATATTTTCATGTACACCATTCAGAAAAATGAATGTAACTAGACAAAAAAGCCCTGGAAAAAACATTACTCCAGCTCTCAATAAATGAATGGTGCTATACATAGCTTTAGCTGTGCGTTGCAATATCTTACCTTGAGATGGCAGGAATGATAAACATAAGAAAAGATTGAAGCAGATATTGCAAATGCTGGTTATACAGCATATCACAAATATTTAAACATCTGGAAATCAATTTATTTAAGAGGGTGCAATGAAACTACGAGTTCTGATAACATCATACTCAAGATACCTTTTGAAAAAGTGAGGGCATATTGTACTAGTAGTGGAGACAAAATACAATATTGTATTGACTACAGAAAAGAAGACATTGAACAGAAATGAAATACAGCAGCTTCAGGATAAAATGTAGTGTAACTCAGACATCAAAACATTGCACTCAGTTTGCTGAAGATTTAATTATCTGTTGTGTTCTGAATACAAAACAAAACTAATTTTGCTTCTGTTCAGAAATGTTTCATTGCCTTACACATGAGCACATTTTTAAACAATGAACACCAAAGAACTGAAATGAAGCATGTCTTGTAGCAGTATTAAATTTGTTAAAAGAATGCCTTAAGAAATCTTTTATTATTTACTCAGAAGACTTAATTTCCAATATGGTTCTTTTATTTTGTCTTCATTCAGTTTTTCACATTGTTTTCTGGCTTTTGCTCCCTACCGATACTGTCTTTCATTGGTAGAGAACAGTGAATTATTTGTTAGCTAATTATACTTAAAAAAAAAGTCCCACATACTAAGTACGACAGTGATAGGAACACCAGGACATACGAAGGTAAGGAATAAGTCCTGTGTAATTTCTGTTTAATAAGCTTTTAGGTCAGAAGGATGCCCAGAACAGCCACTTATCATTACAAGTCACAGAGCCCCTGAAAGAATCTTGCAATGTCATAAACTACTGAACCTGCAATTTGGCAGAGGAAAATATCAGATGCCACCTATGATTTTTTTTTATTTTATTTTTTTGACCCCCTGGTGAAGAGTTGAGGAGCCTTTCTTACTCCATAGCAATCTTCTGATATCAACAGAAACAGCTCAACCCTTATACTAATCCATTTCTGGGTGCCACTTTAACTGGATGCTTTAAAGCAAAGTGAGGCAGTCTCTTCAAATCAATCCAACATAAAGTATACATTCCTAATATCACTATGTGAAAATTCTCTCATTTTGATAACAAGCGTTTGGATTGTGTATCCACTTTAGGAATTAATACAGAAGCCAAGCAGATCTTCAGAAGAGCCTCTCCATTTATCTGGAGAGCAGTCATACACTTTCACAGTGAGAACAGAGGTTATTTTACAAAACCAGTGTCCTGCTACACAGGAAAACAATGCGCTTGCAATATAATCTCCTTTCGTTTTCAGGAAGTAACAACATCTAGCCCAACCAGCCTGTCAAAAGAGGATTTCTATTTCCTAGAGGAGGTTGTAGGGACCACAGTCTAGATTGGGATATTTCAGAAGTATAAAACCAAACTACATTTAACATTCAGGGAACCTCATTAGTGCTATCATCCTGAAGGCTTTGGGCTTAATAAAGGGGTGGTCTAAGCTCTTCTATTTCAATATTTCAGCTATCCCTGTATAACAGGATTCCGTCTTTTTTACAAACTGTCTTTTTTTCAGGGTTTTTTTTTTTTTTTCCCAAAGCTATTTTCAAACTGCAGCATGTATGTATGAACTGGGAGACTGTAGAAATAGTTCCCAATTATCTGTGTGCAGGCTCATGCAGGAGATACAAAGAAAGTAAACCTTTTGATTCCTCTGGATTCAATTTGTGAGCTCCTGCAGCTGCTCCCAGACAAAACAGACATACTATACTGAATGCTGTAAACTAACAGGCACAGGATGCTGAAAGGACTGTAGCTGGGAAAGAAAGGGAGCAAAAATCTGATGAGCTGGGCTATGGGCACAAGGATAGTATAGACAACCTGATCTTGAAAAAATGGGTAGAACAGAGGCATGGGTGTGGGGTTCTTTTGTAGCAGGGAACATGGTAAGAAGGGTGTTAAAGTAGAAAGGGGATACACAGAATTAGGAAATGAAGGAAATGCAATTGGAAAAGACAAAAGATGGAGTTGATTAATGTTACTCTTTACTGTGATTAAAAGTGCATAATGCTACCATATATTTTTTTTTTGGGGGGGGGTCATTTTAATAATAAAGTGATAGGAACACAGATATTACTATGTAAGCTATTTGTAATTCCTAAAACATCTGTTTTTCTATCTCTAAATTCATAATAAAGAAAGATCATGGATAGTATGATCTCACATCTTGCTGAGAATGAGCTTATGAAAACTAGTTTAACTTAAGAATGAAGTAGAGCACAGTGGATCAGGAGGCTACCAGAACTGTTTGTTACTTTGCATTTATGCTGGCGGCAGACGGCACAGTACAAAGTAAGACACATGGTCTAACTTGCCCCTGCCCGATGCTACAGCTCTTGTCATGTGTCTGCCATGCCTGTAGCTGGTTTGGACCTGGACTCATGCACTGACATCCTCACCTGGACTTGCCTGGCAGACCAGGGCTGTGTTTTGTCCTGCTTCCACACTTAGCATCTGCCTCCACTGTCCTCCACTGGTTGCTGCTAGCCCAGATCTGTGTCCCAGCAGAGAGCTCAGGTCCTTCAAACCACCAGGCTGAAGAGGACAGACTTGCTGCTGCCCTCAAGCTCCACACTGTGGCCCAGTCCCAGCTCCCAGTTTCTTACCTTCCATCAGCTCACACTGCTCCCTGCTAATCCCTGACATACACATCCTTTCTTGAGATCTTTAGCAAGCATTAATTCATCTGATCAGTAACACTGGAAATGGGTGATAAAATGTGCGCTATGCTCAGTTCGTGATCTCTTTAACAACTTCTGACCAATAAACATCCCTTTTAATATAATGTAAATAAGTAGGAATAGTTATGTTGGCAATGTTACTGATAACCAAGCTTCAAAAAAATTACAGTTTTCACACATGCAATGTTTAGAAATTTATGCATTCTTGTGGAAAACAAGCAAGGAAGCAATTTTCAAATGGAATCAAATCTCTTCAGCTACTTTGTCATTACACAAAAGTTGAGACAGAGTGAAAAAACTCCCTAAAAACTTCACAGTATTATTCTTGAAACTAAGCTATATAAAAAGTGTGTCATGTAGGAAAACAGGAGGTTCGCATGGCATAGGCCTCATCTGTTGATGTAACCAGTGGAATAAATCAAGAATAGCACTTGGAAATCATAAGAACCTGATTCAAAGCTCCAAGAAATCAATTGTGGAAGTCTTCATGCAGCCTTCTCTAAGCACTGTAGTCTTAAACATATGTAGGTTGCTCCAAAAGTAATGCCTTCTATTTATTTATATGGAAACTACAACAGATACCAAGATCACACTAACACTACTTGACAGAGCACAGTCTCAGCTACAAAATACTCTTCCACAACATAGTTACCACTATTAACTATGCTTTTTCACCTGCAGCAAGTGTGTGGTGACTCACTGTTGCTACTGCTTAAACACATTACCCACTGCCTCACTGCGCTGATATCCACTGTTTGGTTTCCATAAACATTCAGCAAGAGTCAGTGAATATCAATGGGTGCCATTTTTTCTGCATGGAAGAAATGAACTACACACTTTTGCTTCATACACTGTCGTGTCCTATGCCATTTTGTCAGACTGACCCTCTGCTGCCATCTGTCATAGAGCAAAAAAATGTAACGGAATATTGGCAGGAAGGTTCAACCTCTACTGCCATACCACTACCATCTGCCTCAGATGTCATGGGCCAACATAATAAAATAGGAGACACTACTTTCAGAACAGCCTTCTGGATATGAGCCACCAATATGTAGGTGATTTCTAAAGAATAAACACAAATACATTGCCATTTTAAAACTCGCTTTTCAGAAGTTGTTCTCCCAGATATGGACCAACTAAATTCTTTCTTTCTAATCTTTGAGGTAAGTCTATCTCGTGTAATCTGCAATGGGCAGTTAAGTGAAATGTCCTCTCAAAGACACATCTCCTTGTGCTCACTGTGTTTTCAACTACATGCTGAAATATAAAATGGCAAAAAGAAACTAGGAACAGTAAAACTGTATTTATAAAAGCCCCCAAATAAGTTTTCTTTATTTGATGATAAAAATAAGCTGGAATTTACCATAGCGTGTAACGTTATGAAATACACCATATAGTATTTAACTCCAGTACTGGATAATCATTTACACTGTAAGGGCTTAGGGGGCCTCAGAGAAGTTTTAAAAATTGTATTTTACAGACACTGAGCCCTCTGATCCCATCATGGAATTAAGTACAAAGGCCTAACTTTTAAACTGCAAATCACAAACGATACTCAAAATGCTTGATGTCCTGCACTGAAAGAATATGGCATGCATGGGTAAGAATAAGGTATTCTGGCGGTCCTGAAAAAGTTCATTTCTACTTTCCTTGATGTGATCTGAGAGTTTTTTAAAGCCAATCAAATATCATTATATAACATGCTTTACTGCACCACTGTGCCCATGAAATGCTTCATAAAGTGTCTTATTAATGTTTCTCATTTTGCTATTTTTACAAGTGTTATTCCATATATATACTGTTGTATTCGCAATACATTTTACTTACAATGGAAACTGCCACCTCTCAGATATTCACAAATAAGCAGAGTTTTCCAAATGGTTCTATTACTCTTTGTCCTCCTGTACAGTATTGGAAATGCATTATTGTATTATATAAATGGTAAGTTAATTAAAGGAAGATAACAATGTTTAAGAAAGGCCATTTGTTTCTCCTGTCTATCATACTTCAAATGAAAGGCTGATTATTTCCTCACTTGCTACTACCCTTGTGTGATTGATTTCATGTTCTAGACTGAAAAGCATTATTTTTTCACTTTTCTCTGCAAAGCCATGCTTTTCCAAATTGTACAGGAGGAATACCTGAACATACAGCCTTACTAAACAAGCTTAAAGTGTTGCTTAATGGAAGAAGTTTGATTTGTTCTGAACTAGAAAACAGCCCTACAAATACAATAAGGATTAATTTTCAACATTACATCTTTTTCTCAGTCCTCTAACACTCACATCAGCACTAGAAAACAAATGCCTAATTTTGACTTGGCAAAATTAGAGAAACAAATCTGAATTACTGAGTTGACACTGGCTCTTACTGTAGAACCTCAGAGGTTAAAATTTCAACAAGTAGTAGAATGTTAGAGGCAACATAGGTTTTTCAGGAAAACAAAGATGGTCAGATAGTCCAGGAAGGCCAAGCTATGATCAGGATCAGACGAAGAGATGAGGAGGCGAGACTGTGTAAGTTCTTGAAGAAGCCTTCATCAACACTGTTCTAGGGGCCTAGCTGGACCAAGTTACTAACTGCTCTCTTGAAAGTGAAATTGCTTGTATATACATCAGCAATTAGTATGCTAGAGTGATCCTTCCTAAAGATCGCTTTGTGCTTGTGTCAGTGCATGTCGTTCCCCATATCACGGAATCACAGAATTGTAGTGGTTGGAAAGGACCTCTAGAGATCATCTAGTCCAAGCCCCCTGCCAAAGCAGCTCCCTAGACCAGGTTGCACAGGTATCCAGGTGGGTTTTTAATGTCTTCAGAGGAGGAGACTCCACCACGTCTCTGTGCAGCCTGTGCCAGTGCTCCATCACTGCACTGTGAAGAAGTTCCCACGCACATCTGTGCAGAACTACCTATGCATCAGTTTTCGGCCATTTCCCCTCATCCTATCACCACACACTGCTGAGAAGAGTCCAGCCTCATCTCTTTGCCTCCTGCTCCTCAGATATTTTTAGATGTGGATCAGATCCCCTCTGAGTCTTCTTTTTTCAGGGCTGAACACACCCAGGTCTCTCAGCCTCTCCTCATAAGGGATGTGTTCCACATCCTTTATCATCTTTGTAGCCCTCCACTGGACTCTTCCAAGGAGATCCCTGTCTTTTTTGTACCGAGGAGTCCAGAACTGGACACAATACTCCAGGTGAGGCTTCATCAGGGTAGAGTAGAGGAGGAGGACCACCTCCCTCAACCTGCTGGCCATGCTCTTTTGAATACACCCCAGGATGCCATTGGCCTTCTTGGCCACGAGGGCACACTGCTGGCTCATGGTCAACCTGTCATCCTCCAGGACACCCAGGTCCCTCTCCTCAGAGCTCCTCTCCAGCAGATGATCCTCCAACTTATACCAGTCATTGTGGTTATTCCTCCCTAGGTGCAATACTCTACACTTGTTCATGTTAAACCTCATCTGGTTCCTTTCTGCCCAGCTCTCCAGCTTGTCCAGGTCCCTATCAGTCCTGTTGTGATAGAACCAAGGATCAAGTTGCTCCCCTGCATGCCAGCAAGATTATGGTGTTTGTTGTGTAGACTGTTAGCCTTCAGCTGCATGTAATCTGTGTATGCATTGGACATACTGAAGGTCAGCAGCTAGCATGAACTCCACTGACAGTGAAGATCTGACACTGATGCGGCCTGCTAACTGTGGAGAATTGCAATAAATCAATCCCTTCAGCTGGTGATGTAGATATACCCAGTGTGAATCTCACTGGGCAGCAACTTGAATCATAAGAGTTTTGCAAAATTTTAAATAATTAAATATAGCTTGAAAAACACGGAAGGCTAAAACAGGAAGCATTCATAAGTTAGCCATTTTTTGTTGCAGCACATTCTCCAGAACCAAAAGCAGAATAAACTGCAGAACAAATTAATAAAATTTTATATAAATTTGGTATTTTTGATCACTAGTAGAGGGAAAATTCAATTTTAACTGCAGAAAACATAAGTTGCTATGGACTTCACTCGTTATTATAAAACTAATCACATGCACATATGTTTACCACATCAGTGATCTCTTAGTTTTCAGTTGAAAAGAGAATTTTTACCCTGTTTCTGGAGAGAAGACTAAAAGGATGGATCCCAGTGATCCACAAAATAAATGGTCTAACTATACTGTGCTATCACTTCCAAAAAAGCTCCTTATAACAAGTTTCTGAGCCAGTCTCAAGAGTCTGAGCCCCTATAGCATCATCAGTACCGTTTTAGCACTTAAATACTCCCATGTCTACAGCAACTGGGTTGTAACAACAGAAGAAAATGTACATTTATTACAAAACAACTGTTTTCATTTTAGTTCTTCATGTACCATATAAACTTATTTTTTATCTTCAGAATTTTGTAAATTACTAATTACTGTGCTACACTTGAGATGACTGTGTCCAATTAAAATAAATTATGTGAATTAATAAAGGATTTGAATGGCACATTTCTGGGAGATTTTTACTATAACTAAGGAAAAAAAAGCATCTACCAATTTTTACCAAACTGAAGGTAAAGAACCGTGATATGTACACCATAAAAAAAATTAATGTAGCAAAGTGACACCTGTTTCTTTTCTATCACACTTAATAGTGAACTATTAGAAATCAGTTCTAAGCAAACAAGTTTAAGACACTGAACTCACATTAAAAGATATCAGTGCAGACCAGGCACTTGCAGAAAAAGTCTCTAGGAATGTGCTGAACTCCACATTCTGAAGGACTACTGGTAAGATTAGAAACATTTGTAAATTTTTAAATGGCCAGGATTACAGGGCAGGGTCAAAATGATAAACTAATATTTTTGTTTATGGTTCTGTTTTTGTTGTGAATTACAACACTGAGTCACTGGGGATTCTTTTCAAACAAGTTTTCTATGTGCACTAATGTGCTTTATATAGATACATATACACAGCTAAAGGGACTTCCTACTAAAAGACAAAGCCTTTTACAAAAACAAAGAAGCAAGCCTCTAACAAAAGTGCTGAGCTCATGTGAGTTATAAGATATGCCTGTACTGCATCAGCTCCAGTGTTTACATACTCTTCACCTCAAGATGCCCCACGTACTAATAACTTCTATTTAAATGAGCAGATTTTTGATTTAATTGTACTATATAATAAGCACTTCTTCAGTAAATTCTTCTCTTAGGAATTGTAATTATACACTTCACTTCTTAGGGATTAATGAAATACAGGGATGCATAACATGAATGGCTTGTACAGACTGCAGGAAGAGAAGCCAATCACCTTTACCTGAAGTGGGAGACTTGCAACGCTCTAGCTCCAGGGAAACTGGACTGTCACTGAGTTCAGTCAGGCCTGAAAAAATGGAGTTGAAAAGTTAAGTTACAATCTAACAGGGCATGCTTTAGCTTTCTTGGTTGATGATATTCTGCACTTCAAAGTCATTGTGGAGAAAGGAACAGTGTGAAATGTAAGGGAAATACCTATTTCAGAATAACTGCAGTTATCAGGTTGTCCCTACAGAAATTTAGGTCTACTTCAAAAATCACACCTCTTGTTAAGTCAGATTTGCTTTCGAAGTGCCTCAGGGCAGACAAGGAGTTGCTGTACTTAGTGAGTGAAAACAAGTAAAAGTAGTTTAAATTTAAATGCCTGTGATACATATAAAAATCAGTCTTCCCTGCGCAAGAGAAGTACAATCAGCTCTATACTTTCATGTGCCACAGAATGCACAGCAGAAGCCATAGAATGGAGCGAGGAGGACATAGGGAGGAAGAAAAAAAAAGGAGTAAGTACTTGTGAAAGAAGAAAGAATATCATCACTGCAACACTTGCATTTTTCAGATGCATTCACATAAGATTGCTCATTTTAAAGAACACAGAGGAGATGGTATTGTCTGAATCTAACAAGGAGTTTTCTGGACAAGACACCTTATAAACCATTTAAAAAAATTTGGGTGGAACTCATCTGGAGCAGTCTAAAATGGAACAGAGCAGCAACTAATGTAATCCTAGCTTACACTCCTTAAACATGAGCTTGTGTTTGTGATCAAACTAAAACCCATCTTTAGCACAGACTGTATCAGAGTTTAAACATGCCTTTTGGACATGTCTGAGCTCATGCTATCCTTTACCATAGGCTGACTGTTGAGTGTTTTTGTGAGGTATAGATACATACAATTAAATGATGAACACTGATTCTTTCCCCTTTTTTTTTTTTTAATTTAACACTATGGCTATGATGTTATGATGAATGAAATCTTTCTAAATTCTGTACAGTTACTCTCGGCTACAGTTATAGTCATAAGATCATAGAATGGCTAGGATTGGAAAGGACATCAAGGATCATCAACTTCCAACCCCCAGTGCCAAAACCCAGGTCAGATTTTGCTTCTGAAGAAGAAGTATTTTTTGAGGAGTTCACAGAATCAGTATTACAGCTCAAGGTACATTGGTGCCACTGATTCATGCAGAAAACGCACCAAATCACACCACTGTTCTGAAAGAAAAAGACCAACCACTTTGAGAATACCACAATCTCAATATGCTTGGAAAAAGTTTAAAATGCATTTCATATTATGGCATTTTAGAACAGTGAATGTGCACTTTTCTACAGATACCACTCATTTTTAGTGTGGGGATTTATGTGTCCTCCAAAAGCATATTGCCCTACTCTTGAACACTTAGATTTGCTTAATTACTGTCACTTGTAGATTTCCCCCTACCATCAATCTTTCTTGCTTAGAAATATTGAATTCAACTTATCTCTCTATATATATCCAAAGTTTCTTTTAACCTTGTTGAATTAACAATGTTGAAGATGTAACATGACAACAGGTTGCACAATCTGTAATCATTCACTGAAAGGAATAAATATGTGTCTCAATTTTTATTGATCTTTAATTCCATTAAATATTGAAGATTCTCTTGAGAAAAGAAAAAAAACCTCTCAAGCTCTCCTTCATACTAGTGCTTATTTTCTAAATCCCTTCTTAAGGAAACAAGTTGAAATCTTTTAAATAATTTCTTGTATGTATTTCCACACAGCTCAGTTTCCTCAAATCTTTGAGAGCCTGTGATTCCCGTTTTTTCTTTATTAAAGAAACATAAATATTATTAAAGGACCGAAAGTGTAACATCCAGTGCAGAATAACAACACTAATGAAATAACAAACTAATGTTAAATAATTTTAAAATTTTCATCTCTGATTACACGATCCAGACTTTCAATTTACTAAAGGCATCCAAAGCCATCACATTTTTTGTTAGAATTTAATAAATTATAAACAAATATTTACCAAACCATAAATATTTACAAGCCAGTAAGTTATCACAATATTATTTTAATCCATAGACTTCGCAATTAATCACCATACTATGTTTCTTTTATATTTAAACATGATGCATCCTTTGGAACTGGCAGCTTGTTCAGAATATAGATGTTAAGTTAAAACTCAACCTAGATTAGCTTCTTCTGTGTTGACAGGTGTCATTTAAAGTGTTAATTACTGGTAAGTAATGACTCATAACATCACTCTGCCTTCCTTTAACAGCAAGGTTACTATTGCTCTCATCCTTTTAAAGGGTAGGCCTGAAGGAGGAACAACTATTTCTCAGTGAAAACTAGGAATTCTTAAAACTGTTTTACAATGGATAAACACAGTTTTAACCTGTTGCCTCCTTGGAGCTTCATAGTGACTATTTATTTTCTTGTTTTACTGACAGATGGTGTGAATTTCTATTAGAAGATCAGACTGAAGTCATAAGTTTGTAGTTTTATGTTCTGCTGCAAATATAGCCACACTAGATGGAGGAAATGTTTGTTTTAATATTGAAATATATGCTATCTTCTCCTAGGCAACAAGATGTACAACTTAATTTTGACTGGTTATGGAAAAAAGCCAACACTCCTCCATCCAAGTTCAGTACTACTTCAGAGAGAAATTATTTTATTTGTCTTGGCATGTAGTCTTGCTACAAATGAAGATGGCTGCCAGCAGATGTTACAGAAAACAGAATAGGGCCATCAACCCCAAGAAGCTTTTACATTTTCAGCCTCTCTCATTACGACATGTCTAGAGCTTACTACATTTTGTTTTCTAGTTTATTATTTCTATCCTTTTAATTTCAACCCTTGCTTCTCCCTTCCCATTTCCACCTCCCAGCCTACAGAATGTTCTGCCTTAATGCTCTGAGTTCACAGTAGGCCCTTTTGAGTTTGCTTCACACAAGTATATGCTACTTATATCAAGCTCTCAATAGACTGGCTACGTGTCATAACAATTCCATCACTGAGCTTTGTATATTAGATGACCTTGTCGTTGCTGATCATGCCTTTCCCTTGGCAAATCTCTTATCTTCAGGACATCGCTTCTTTTCCCTGTTTGATGTTTTTGGTTTTTTTTTTTCAGTTGCAAGACACCTCCAACAGAAACACCAACCCTTCCTCTTTAGCTCTCTGTCCAGGGTGATCTTGTGATCTTACACCCTAACGATACATGAACGCATCTCTACTATGTTTACTTCCACCCAAGCTCAAATAGTATTCCTGCCTTTCTAAAATTTACTCACCAGACTCCAGAACTAATATCACCAGGATAATCTTATTTTTATTCTCCCTGAAATCTTCTCTCTCCTTGCTACTTCAAAATAGTAAACAGTACCATTCTCTTCCCTGATACTCTAGCACTGCTTCCATTCTTGGAATATCAAGCTAACTCTGGATACAAAGGCTGGGCGCAAAATCAGACAGTTTCTTACAGAAAATGACCTCCTAACAGAAGTATATTGCTCAGTGATAATCTGTCCTCGTTTCAGTTGGGGCAGAATTGATTTTCTTCATAGTGTTTACTGTAATGCTGTTTTGGGTTTGGGAAAAAACAAGGTTGTTAACACACTGACGTTTTAGTTGTTGCTGAGTAGTGCTGCACAGAGCCAAGGAGTTTCAGTTTGTCAGTTTCTCATACCGTTCTGCCAGCAAAGTGGCACAAGGAGCTGGGAGGGAACAGAATCAGGAGAGCTCACCTGAACTGCCCAAAGGGATATTCTATACCATATGACTCCATGTGAAGAAAAAACTATAAAACTGAAGGGATTTGGCTGGAGGGGACAGCAGCTGCTTGGGGACTGGTTGGGCATTGATCGGCAGGTAGCAAGCTATTGTTTTGCATACATATTATAATTACTGCTATTTCTCTCTTCCTTTTCCACTTAACTAAACAGTTTTTATCTCAACCTCTGAGTTTTATTTTTCTCCCCGATTTTCACTTGTATTCCATTGGGAGGGGGTAAACTGAGGAAACGACTGTGGGGTGTTTAGTCCCATACTGTGTTAAACCACAACGAAATCTTTTCTTTGGCTTCAGTGAATACTAGGTTGATTCTCTTAAACTGACCTTCATGAAATTATCTTCCTAGCTCATTACTTTAATTGAATTAAATCCTGATATGCCTTCCCATTTACTTCAATTTTTATTCATATAATTCTCAATACTGTAGATCTACTGCCTACATTACCATGACAATTCCTGCTTCTACCTTGATAATATCAGTTTCAAGTACAGTTTCAAAAAAAAACAAACCTTTTTTTTTCTTTTTTATCATTTCTTTCAAGAATAAGCTTTTGATCATAATCATAAATTTATCAACAGTAACACTCTTAAAACTCCTCTCTCTCACAAGAGTAGCAAAACGTACCTTAAGAATTACAAAGCAATTGGAGATATTCTTAACTGCTGCTCACTATCTAAGATACTTCACACTCTGTAGCACATTCTTGCCTTGTTCTTAGTCTTACTGTCTGGTGCATCTCTCAGACCATTCACTGCATATTCCTATGTAAGTATGGAATAACAACAGCAAAAACAAAAATGCTTTTTGAGGAAAGAGAGTTAATAGTGATTATGAACAAGAGCCAAAATCATAGACTTCAGCTAGGCAGTATATAGAAAGCTTTTAGGGTTCAAGGTAGAAACAAGGTTAGAAATATTTAGCTGTTAAAACCTGCGGGCTGTGCTTGTCATTGTGGATGAACATACTGGACTCATTGGTCCTTTTTGGTCTTAGACTTCATTAATTTTTATATATATATATTTTTTTTTCTGTGGAAACTCATAAAACTTTGACTGTGATTTTTCTCTTGAGTTCTAATTTATAGACTTGTAATTAGAAAGACCTGACCAATAAAATATAAAACATTCTATACCAGTCCTTTTTATGGGTTGGTGGATTTCTAACTGGCCTTGCCTTTTAACTAAATAGACTACTTTATGAAATGCTATGACACTAAATCACTGAAATTAGTTGCTAAATAATCGATTTATATGAAATGCTGAAAAAAACATCACCTCTTTCTTTATCTTGCCCGCACTGAGTTTTCAATGTAAAATTGCCTATCCAGTTGTTCTGCAAAGAACACTTCAAAAAGAGATGAATAAGAGGCATCCTGGAGACCTAATTACGTATAAGCACTACAGTTAATTAAGATACATACAGCTTGTTGGTTGAACAGTAATTTTTGCAAAATTAATTATGGCTTTGTTCGTCACATTGTGCAGTGATGAATGCTAATATTTAAATTACATATCACTATAGTTCAAAATTTAGAATATAAAACCATTAATTTTCATAACTCTTTGATGTATGTATTTTTATACCCACTTCATATCCCCCATCAAAGATCAGAGCTATGGGGTGGCTCCCCAAAGCCAAATGTCCAAGTACCAAATCCAGATTAAAATTTAAAATTTCACAGCATGCAACCCAATCAGTAGATTTTTAAACTACATTGCTCTTCTGAGAATAGGGAAGAATTAATAAGTATAACCAGGCAGTGCCACTGCAAAACAAGAAATGCTTCATATAAGTAAGTGTACACTGAAATGAAAACAAAACCAAAGAAAAATACTCTCATCAAGACCACAACATTATTGAAAATTCATTTCTAAAACCAAATTTGTCCCATATAAGTCAGTGAGGCTTTCTCATTGTTTTGGAAGAGGAAAACAGATCTGAAATATCTGTACAACAAAGAAAACTGTCAAAATGAAGCATGGTTGACATTAGAAAGTGTAATAAATTGCATGCATGCTGAATGTGTTTAAGAAACACATTACAAAGCACAAACACATGGGTTTAAGTCAGGCATAGTCTCATCATGATAACGCTATTTGCCTAACCTTTATAGAACTTACTCTGATAGGAAGTACGGATCCGTTTCGTTAAATCTGGATAAAAGTTAGACAGGCCACGCATGCAAAAGTTGTCTTTGGAACATGCCAGTACACCAGCATCAGCAGCAGGCAGAGGAAAGAGAGAAAAAACAGTCTAAAGTGAAAGGAAGTGATATCCATAACCAGCATCTAGAACAGCCAAGGTGAAGAAATTTCAGCAGATGCTTACCTTCCAATTGGGAGATATAACAATACAAATAACCAAAAAAGTAAAGGATATGGGATGGATGGTGAGAAAGCAGCTGAGGATCATTTTTCAGATGCATAGTTTCTATGACTAATCTAGAAGAGCATATACATTCTTGGCAGTCACTTACACCCAAGTAGACTCTGTTCTAGCAGCACAGCTGGAACACTGCCTTAAAGGAGTAACCAAGATTGTCCCTGACACATAGAAATCCTGTATGGTGCAATGCCGATAATAGCTATTTCTACAACAGTTACTCTGTATTTTTTGTACACAGCTCTACAACGTGTTGCCTATGTTTGACTGCTCAAATTACAGTGGGAACTGCTGGAAGCTTAACTGAACCAGTGAGGAAAGCTGAAGATAGCTTAAAGCTGCTTGCCTCCTCTTTCCTCAACTGTTCCAAATTTACATCCTTAACACTTGGTATGATGAGAACTAAGCTTGCCATGATTAAATGCCTAGAAAATGAGATAAGCATCTTTCAAGGATGGAAGTAGGCCTGAAGATTTACTTTTTATTCTCCAAATATTATTTTATATTAAAAGTACAATCATATTAGGAATGGAAAAAAAGTTTATATTGACCAAATGGAGAAATAGGATTTGATGATTTGGTGTAGGATCTGCTGATGAAAATGCTGATGTCATAAAACCACTGCAATCTCCTGCTTTTATAATTTTCTATGTATATTTAAAACAATCAAGGTTTCCAAACAGATTTTAAAATCTAATTCTAAGATTCTGAAGCCATATAAATTGCAGTTCAAAACTGTCTCTGACTCACATATGCTATTACGCAATATACAGTGCTAAAGGGTTTTGTTTTCTCCCCTTCATACAAGTTAGTTTTTTAGATATTCAAAAACATCTGGCAAAATTTAACTGCAGTACTGAACTGATGTTTCTAACATTTAATGCATAATAATAGCTATGAATTACAAACGTGATCCTCTTGGCATAAAATTTAAGATGCGGTACAGGTAGAGCTAGAAAATTTGTAATAGAGGCTAACAAAGTGGGTGACTGGAGCTAGTTTTGCTATCTACATAACATTTACCCAGCTATTAATGCTATTTCCCAAACACAACTGCCTATTCCATTAACAATGAACAACACTTAGCAGAAAGCACAATCAAGTTTAAATTGAAGTCTTACACATTAGAGTGAATTTACTGAAAACAGAAATAAAACAGAGTACAATAAGACTACACTTGGAGACTAGATTTCAAGAGACTGCCAGAGAAGCAGTTTACTCCTCTACTCATGATTTTTAGAGACTCAGCAAAAGGAATTACTTGCTGACCTCCATCCCAAAAGATGGAACTTCCTAAAACTTTCTGCTTCTAAGAAAAATTATCTGTTCCTAAAGAACATCAGGTTTCTTCTGTTGAGTTAAAGAAATTCCATTGGCTGGCGGATAGTCATGCATGTCAAAAGCACTATAAAAAGCCACAGGCAAAAAAATCAAAGAATGTCAAGCTCATAACCACAATATTTTAATTCCTACCTGCAGCAAACTGCTTGCTTTTGCGAGGTGAACGGGGTTGGCGTTGGTAGGGATCACTTGATCCATACAATTCAAGAGTTCCCATGCTCAGTAGTACGGTCTTTTGCATGAAGTCCACAACAGCCAAGCCATTGCAGTTTCCAAATGCCACTCTGAGAAAAAAAGGTTCCTCAGAGGTATTAGTAATATATAGTTAAGTGGTGGAAAAAATAGTAATTATTTAGTATTATGTATTCCATAGCAACATTTTCTTCAGAAACCACTCAAAGCTTACTTTCTGCATTTACAGATTTGTAATCCTGAATTGATAAAATCGTGTCCTGAAACATGATAACTGACATTCCAGAAAGCAGACTATAGCCTTTAACCTTCTGTGCAGAATGCATTGCAATAATGCAAAACCCTACGATTTACACAAACAACACATGAACCTAGGAACAGTAAACCAAAAGGTTATGGAGTTCATAAACAGAAATAATTTGGAAATTCAGGCCAAGGAGTTCACAAAACAAACCCCAAACACAATATTTCTGCACAAATATATACAACTATATGTAAGAATTTTTGCTCTGTGTAAAATTTCTGAAGTCTCTAAAGTGTCAGCTGACTTACAGAATATTGGTGGGAGTCAGACACTTAACACTCATTAAGGCTCATGTTTTTTATGCCTTCAACATAGCTAATCTGATCAATGTATCTGGACATTCTCAAAGAGAAAAAACATAAAAAACTGGCAGATGAATAGAGCTTAAGGAGGAAGATGCATATAGATTTGCTCACTGTATGCTGTTCCATACAGAATTTATTATTGAGAGGTTCTTTATTCAAATTTCAGTTTTAGGTCTCTGCCGCTCTTGCAAACAGAAATTAGCACATGCATAAAAAAGCTGCTTTCACAAGACAACTTCCAATAAAAATATGATATCACTTTAAACAACATTTAACACAAAATCACCATTTTTTACAAAACGTACTTTACTTCAGCAATTCTTTCAAAATATCTTCTACAATTTCAATTTGAAAGGTAATTCGACTTTATTTGAAAGAATGGACAGAATGATACAAAGCAATTCAATCTTCAGTGGGGAATAGTAAACATACCAGCAAAAATTACAGTTTAACATGTCATAGTATTATATTACTCTCTTTATATGAACTCAAATAATTTTTTACCCAACAGTCAGGATTATAGTATCTTTTGATTCTTTTTACTGTCTTCAAAAACCTTTAGGGAACTTCAAAGGTTAGCTGGAAAGTACATAATATAGTGCAATACACCATAAATCAATGTACCATAATTTTGAGTTACTTACAGTCCATAAGCAGAGTTTACAGCAAGACTGGTAATCTGCTGTGGAGGTTCACCATCCACCCACACCAGCTGAATAACAAGATCTGCTTGGTATCCAGGAGGCATTCGCACAGGTCGAGTCTTAACACTAAGAAGGGTGCAAAAATAAGAACAAACAGACTGAGCCATGAATAACAAATGCTTCTCCTGAGAAAATATCAGTGAAACAGAATCCATTAATACCAGAGCAATATGCACAATTGCAACATACTGTGCATATATCTATACACTGAAACTAGGTTTTCCAATCAGAACACGGTTATAATTTGGAGGAATTTCAAGCTTTGACCTTAATTTCTGCTGTAGAAATAAATCTGAAAATTTCAACATTGCCTAAGTGAGAAACTCTGGAGAAGATGCAGGTGAGGTAAACAACTGAGGTTAATAAAAATAATTTTTGCTTCATAATTTTGCTTTCATTTTCTTTTTCCCAAATATTTTCTTGTACTATACCCACAGAATCACAGAATAATTAAGGGTGGAAAAGACAGCTAAGATCATCTAGTCCAACCATCAACCTGTGCCCACTAAACCATGTCCCTTGGTGGCCCATCTACATGGTTCTTGAAAATCCTCAGAGATGGTGACTCCATCACCTCCTTGGGCAGACTGTACCATTGCCTGACCACACCTGAGAAAAAAAAAATTCCTAATACCCAACCTGAACCTCCCCTTGTGCAATTTGAGGCTATTACCTTTCATCCTATCACTAGTTACCTGGGAGAAGCTGATCCCCACTATGCTACAACTTCCTTTCAGATAGTTGTTGAGTGATAAGGTCTTCCCCAAGCCTCCTTTTCTCCATACTAAACAATCTGACTTTCTTCAACCACTCCTCATAAGTCATGTTCCAGTCACTTCACTACCTTTGTTGCCTTGTACATTTAAAAACTGGCATGAATAATCAACTTAGATGGAAAATCTGAATGTTTTCTTCTGAAAATCGCAAACATGACATTTCCGAGTTGGTGGAACCAACTTATCCTGAAGTACGGCAAAAGAAGGTAGATGAGATATGTCTTTCTGTAAAGCACCTCATCACTGCATATCCAGAAGTTCTGGACTTGACAATTCTATTTATCTGTCTAGTGCAAACAAATCCTGTTTTCTTCTTAGGGGTACAATTACCAAACACGTGACCTAGTCTTTTTGAATGACAGCTTTTTACATAGAATCTGATATAAATCAGTTTCATATTCTGTTACAGCAAATTCAGTGACGTGAACAGCACATAGCAAAAATGTTAAGAACTGAGTGCTTTTGTAAGCCTATTTTTATTTATGTTCTCGACTGGTAGAATTTATTCGATGATACACTGATAGAAGATACTACGCAATTCTTTGAGATGCATTAACTATACATACTGAGAGCACATATATTACACATCTGTCCACACAATTATTATAGGTAAGGCTACCATATACAATCTTATGTCCATGTGATAAAAAGCATCCAAAGACACACTGAGTATCAAGAGAGGAAGGAGTGTAGTTAGTCAATATACACATGGACAACACAGAAAAATTGCAGTTATTGGCAAATAATTATTTCTGCTGTATGTGCTTCTCTACATATAGCACTGTTGTAAATAACTTAAACAATACTGGATTGTAGAGGTGAGATCTTTGATATTTGGTTATGCAGAGTATCTTCTGAACATGAACATGATGTTACTCAGCAACCTTTCCAAGGTCCACGCACCTGACAAGGTAGTGGATCAGACTGGAAAAAAAACCAGACTTCTCCTGGGAAGCAAAAAAGTAAGCACTTCTCATAAGAGAAAATGCTTTAACATCTCATTCAACAACCATGGCTATCAGTTTGCTCTTAGTTCAGCTGAAAGCATCTAGTCAGTTGGAGGCCTTGGCGACCAAATTTGGCTATTGGAAATCTACCCCTGTTGTAGAAGAGAAGACATATAGAAAACTGAAAGAAAACATAACTATAAAATGATAACATTGCTAAAGTTATGAATTCAATAATGTGAGTAGCATGCTAACAGAGAACACACAAAGCAAACAGTGCTCTGATTCTGACAGAAATTATGAAGAATGAAGGACAGCAGAATACATCTCACCCTTTCATGCCTGTCTCTGAGGTGCTGCCACTTTGGCTGCTGGGTCTAGCCATGCCATGTGGTGAGGCTGTTGGGGCTGGCTGTGCCAGGCATGGAGCAGCCCCAGCCTCACCTCACAGAGGTACCACCTGCCACCAGCACCTGCACACAGACACCTAATACAATCTCTCTGATAACTGTTTTTTCAAAATGCATTTACACAGTCTTCAAATGTTTAACCACTTCCATAAAGCCATTCATGCTTTGCTGCTTATATTTTTAACTTGAATGGTTCACTAACCACACCTATTATCAGAGTATACCTACAGTGTCTGAGGGAATATCTGGCTATCACAGCAGAATACATGTACAATTTTGGGATGAGAAAGAAGACACCTTCACCAGGTTTTCTAAGATATAACCATCTGCTCTCTTTTTCATGATCTTGAACTACTCGTACCTATTTCCCTCTCTTATTGTGTAAGTCTGTAAGATGCATGCCAAGATTTTGGTGCCAAGGATGGAAGGGCTGCAGCAATGACTGCTGTGAGAAGTCCCCATACTGGACTCAGCTAGATCTAGCTGGCTTCACAACAGACCCATGGCCAAGCCCATCAGCCAAGCTCGTGACTCCTCTGGCAAACTGTATGTAAGAATTTACATTTAGGAATGTACATATTTCAGTGACTTCCTTGAAATTTTCTTGTTATGCCACACAGAATTTGGTTGCTGCAGTTTTGCTTTGTACTTTTCTTCATGAGATAGTCACAGTCTGATCTTTGTAGTTTTGGAGCTACTTGTCAAAATCCTTGACTGACCTAATTTTGAGATGCTACTAAAAGTCTGGAAGAAAAGACTCACCTCCTGGGAACAACTTTTTAATGACAGTATTTGCATAAAAATGTTTTACCTGGATAATCAATCACAAATATTACAGTTTCTCATGCTGTTTTGCATTTTTCATTATAAAGTCTTCTGAAATAAGCAAGAACAGTATATATTTCACACTGCTGCTTGCCTCTTGTGGTAACACTCACTTCTGTTTTCAAAAAAATGCTAAGTTTTCATTACTTCAGCTGCTTAAGTCCCTTGCTTTCTAGTACTCATCTGCAGATACAAACACATTTAGATACTTACTTGTGACTTGAAAAAAAAAAAAATATAGTGTGGCATGCCACTCATTTGCTGTAATGAGGTTGAGAAGTAGATACAAGACACAACAGAGACAAGGTTTAAAAATAGTATGTACATAATGTTTTAAGTGGATTAGCAACACAGTTTTGAAGTTGTGCAACCACCCTCCGTGTGCTGGTGGCTACAGCTGTACATTATTCCTGGATCTTTGTTACTATACTGTTGTTCACCTTAATAACTTGTGTACAAAATAGAAAGCATCATCTTGTTTTCTCCTTTTTATGCTTGTTTGTTTGTTCGGTTGTTTTGCATTTCCACTACTGCTGAGGCAGAGGGAGCTGGGATTGTTTAATCTGGAGAATAGGAGGTTCAGGGGAGACCTTATAACTCTCTACAACTACCAGAAGAGAGGCTGTGGTGAGGTGGGGGTCCACCTCTTCTCCCATGAACTAGTGAAAGGATGAGAGGGAATGGCCTTGAGTTGCACCAGGGGAGATTCAGGTTAGATGTTAGGAAATATTTCTCTGAGAGTAGTTGGGCACTGGAATGGGTTGCTCAGGGAGCTGATGGATTCACGGTCCCTGGAGGTGCACAGGAAACATTTATATGTTGTACTGAGGGACATGGTTCAGTGGGAAATGTTGGTGACAGATAGACAGTTGGACTGGATGATCTTAGAGGTCTTTTCCAACCTTGGTGACTCTGTGATTCTACTTCCATCTCATAATGATGATTGTGTTCATAACATATATTTTCAACAGAAAAGTAAGGTGAGTTTGGAATAGAGGAGTAGGGAATAGTGGGGATATTTATATGCCTTTTCCTGTTGCTAAGAGTGTGAGTGTAAACAGTGTACTTTCATACGAATGTAAGAGGGAGTATCCCAACAATTCTAGAGACACAAGTACTCAGACTTTGAAAAATCAATTCTCTAACAAAATAGGTTCGCAGTTGATTTTTCAAAATGGGACAAAAACCAGCTGGCCACTTAATATGAGATTATACACAGTTAGCAAACTTTCAAAAACTAACTAGCAGAACATCTATCACTCTATCTACCTACTTTATCTTCACATTCAACACTTTGCTTCCTCCCATATCAACAAGCCTTTCCTATCCTAAATCCAATAAGAATCCCTTAAGGAATTCACTGAAAAAATCAATTGTATTCTTACTGATTTCAATGGCACAAAATATTTTCCCACTGAGATTTTTTAAATAACTTATCTCTGCCTCTTCTATTGATTTTAATGGTTTACATTAATGATTAAAAATATGTCTGAGATTCAGTTGCTAACTGAATGAGGAAAACAAATGTACAGGAAACAAAAAACTACTGTCAATTATGCATGAACAATGCCACAGTATTGCTTTTAAATGTTAATGCTATTTTCAGGAGCAGAACTGATCAAAATATCAGCAAATTGGACAGTGTTCATTTAAGCTGCTTTTGAAGTAATTTAGACACTTAGAATATTTAATAATAATTAACATGAACTAATAATTAATTCACTAAATGAGAGCAATCCTTATCAGCAGTGCGAAATTAGGATTTATGGAGTTTTGTACAGTATTATGTTCTGAAACTCTTTAAACCTATAACTTATCTGCCTAAGAATATATTAATTAACTTCTAACAGTAGCAGTGTGTACTACAGCAGACAATAATTCATTTCCTCCTAAACGTTAAATACATACACACTTCCACATAGCTCAGCTGTTTCATAACTATACTTCTAAGGCTCTCTTGTGAGTATGTACACGGGTTCCTTACCGTACATGTAATAAGATGCATGTACTTCTTTCACAGATGATGATTTTAGCATTATACTAGTTAATCAGGGAGCTTTATGAATTTTTTGTGAACTAAAAATAAGGAATTTCTCAGAAATTCCGTGATCTATTCCATAGTACTTGTGTTCCAATAAAAACTGTGGATGCGAAATAAAGAATTACTCATGGATCATACTGGAAAATCAGTTAAACCTTCACTGCAACAGTTTATCTTCACCGTAACTTACTTTCAACCTATTAAATTTCTTGATAATTAGTTTGTTCGTATTATTTTGTTCGTTCTATATTCTGGTTTCTTTTATTTGTGTCATATAATATGATTAGCATCCTTATCTTAATAGTCGACAGGTCATTAAGACACTTGATAAGAATACTTGCTAGAAAGATGAAGCTTTGAACAATAGCAGACTTACCTAAGACATGGAATACTGTCCTTCATCATTCCTTCACATGCTACAGTATTGGTACTACCTGACAGGCTCTTTAAAGAAGGAAGCTGGGAGGAGGCATCTGGAAATTGAGGAATTATTTCTGGTTCAGGAGTAATGATATCTTCTACTTCACACTGAAGTCGTACCTCTAGCGACTTAAATAAATAAAAAGCTGTCACAATTTAATAAGAAGGCTGCTGGAAGTTGTATTACATTTAAATAAATATCAGAAGATTTTTTTTCTTCCTGAAGATTAAAAAAAACCTGTATCATAATCATCCACAAGTAAAGAATACAGTCATTTTCATTTATACAGCCTAACAGCAGTACTGCATAGGAACTTGTCATCTACCCTATGCTGATGGAGAAATAATTAGGTATATTCTTCCAGTACTGACATTATTCCAAGCCTTTTATTACCAGTGAAAGAACACAGCTTTCCAGAATTTAGTATGAAAAGAGATATCAATTACTAACTCTCAAGTAAATAACATTTTAGCATAAGCAGGCATCTCTCAAGTAAACAATATTTTAGCATAAGAAAGCATCATTCAGAGTCAATGTCATGACAATTTTCTGCCTATTGTTCGTTACCATTTTCCTAAGCCAACTAATAAAAAGAATGATCATCAAATTCCTCTCTATTGCAACTACAACACTGTCTCTAAGACAACTTTTAGCCAGTATGCAGAAGCTTAACAGAGTGGGTAGTACTGATCCATGAACTCCATCTGTTTTCAGGTGGGGTCTCAAGCACAGGATTCCATATTCTTTAAACTCTACATGAGTTTGTCATATTCTAGAACACAAAAACTAAACCACTTATCTTTCACTTTCCTTCTGGGCACCCTCAGATAGGAAAAGCCAATGAAGCTCAGCCATGCTTCTATTCTTTCCACTAATTCAGGAAACCTTAACTGAAGGAATTCCAAAACAAACAGGAAACTGTACAGGGAGTAACCATCTCAAAGTATCATGATAAATGTTGGGCAATTCTTTCTACCTCGTGAATTATCCAAGGAGAACTTCACATTGAAAATAATAAAAAACAAAGTAATTCCCCCAGAGAGATATTCTTGGGAACAGTATCTGAACTATAATATCAGTGCTGGTTTCTGGAAGTGATCATATGCAATTGAAAATGTAGACACTGCAAACTCCTCAGTTGATGGTCTCCCACTGAAACATTATCTTCATCAAAATGAAGGTGGAAGTATTAAGTGGGTGGTGCATTTCAGCAACATGACAGCAACATGAAAAGCAAGCTATGTTCTGGACAGTCATGCGCAGCTGTCACACCACAAAATTTAGAGCATCTCAATCAGCTCAGCCACATGAACTGGCAGATTACTACCTGGACGCTGTTTACTGAGTGGAACATTGGCTTCAATGCTTTCGAAATGATAGTGGCAACATTGGAATATTGCAAAGTTTGTGCCAGTTGGGTCCCATTAGTACTCTCACAGTAACAGAAAGAACACTATATTAAGTTAGACAGGACCTACAAACCAATATGAGGCTGCAGGTGAGAGTTTCCTGGATTGCACCATTACTGGAGATGAGGCATAGACTCCATCATGAGCTGGAGTTAAAATGGCACTCCATGGTGAACTCCCCATTGGCCGTCCTCAATAGGTAAAGTGATGTGCATTGTCTTTTGGAATAGGAAAGTGGTGATCCTTCTGGATTTCCTGGAACATGTCCAAACCATCAACTACTACATCGTGACACTGATTAAGCTGAAGGCTCAAACTTCCAGCGTCAGGTCAGAGAAGAATACTTTTCTCTTGCAACACAGTAATGCCAGGCCCCATACCAATTTGAAGACTGTGGAGCACATTCCCAATCTCAGCTGGACTGTCCTACCACATCCACTGTATAGCCCAGATTTGGAGTCTTCTGAGTTCCATCTGCTTGGGTTGATGCAAGATGGGTTGCATGGGCTGCATTTTCCTAGCAATGACACCATCATAGCAGCTGCAAAACAGTGGGACACCACCACTGGTGGAGATTTTTATGAGCATGGCATAATGGCATACAGGTTCTTGTTCTTGTCCAACAAAAATGCATAGCTAGTGGAGGTGACTACACTGAAAAAGTTTTTTTTTGTAGCTGAGTATTTGCTCTATCAATTAGTGTTATTGTGATCTTTGTATCTGTTGCTAATGAAAGATAAGGTGCATTATTTGGAATCAACATTGAAATGTAATGTTTTTTAGAAACATTGTGTATGAGCTCATCAATAACGTGGGATTACTATTCATTAGTTTTAAAGTCTTCCTGAAAGGATGTATTGAGTTAGCTTCCAAGTTGCTCTTCAGGAAGGAAAAATGACAGGAAAAGAACAGAACAGAACGGGCAATGGGTTTTCTTACCAACTGGCACATGATTTACAGGGCAAAAGTGACACAGATGTTTTTGTCAGGTTAGAACTATAGCCTTTCTAAAGGACATCAAGATACCCTCACTGTAAAGCTCTTCCGCATATTTTGTGAACTTCCTAGGTTCCAGGTTTTGGCCTTTGCTCCTTGTTCTATCACTACACACTTCTGAAAAGAGTCTGGCCTCACCCAATTGCCTCGTGGACTTCAGGTATTTATAAACATTGATCAGATACCCCCTCAGTCTTCTCTCTAGGCTGAATCAACCCAGGTCTCTCAGCTTGTCCTTGTACAAGAGATGATACATGCCCATTTAGATCGCCTTTCTCTTAAGAGTTGTCTGCTGTTGAAAATTTTAGACTAAAGAAAGAATATTTTTACATTTACAGTGTCATTGAACTACTCTATCAGAAGTTGTTGTCGCTACTGTGCAGAAATGCAAGGTATAAGCCAAAGTCTATGCTGTATGATGAGTAAGCACTAGGCGTCTGCAGAGCAGTTAGAAGAACATGAACTGTGTGATTCTACCTGAAACGAAGTGACTGCTTAAGACAAGAAGGCTGAAAAAACAGCATTTGAATAGGATTGAAGCACAGGATTCTTAGGAAAATACCAACTACTTGGCCATAAATCATCTTGCTTTTCAAATAGTGTCCATTCTGAGAGAAGCAAAGTCAGCGTAAGCCAGGAAAAAAATAATTAAAAAAAAAAATCGATTCTCTTAATTTTGTTAAAGCAAGTGATAATTTTCAGTCACCTTTTGTTACAAATATTATGAAAATAAATTTAAGATATGAAATAATTGACTTAAGAAGAGTAATGTTATCTGGGAAAAACATACATCAGTCAGTATTACTAGAGCAGTAAGTACAACAAAGATGTTGTACTGTATCAAAATCTTAAAAGCAAACTACATCTGACAACCATCCTACAGTATGTTACTATTAAAGTGAAAAAGAAGAGAATTAGATCCCAAAATCTCAGTTAGTTTTTTATCAGCAGCTTAAGAGCAATCGATATTTCATTCAAAAGGTTTTAAATGGAATATTCCTAAACCTGTGTTTATACAGTTATATAGTGACACAGCACTTTCATCTAGAAATTAAGTTATTTCATAAACAAGTAAAATTCTGAGTGACTTACCGCTATTTCAGTGTTTACTTCATGTTTGCTGAATCTATAAACAATCACATATGCAGAAACTCCTGCCACACAGAAAATTCGGCTTTCAGGACACCAGTACATCATTTGAACAGCAAAAGGGTCTTCTTCCACAATCTCAGCTGTTGCTTTTCCTTCCCCTGACTTCTGCTTTTCAAAGACTTTTGATGTTTTTAATTTGTACAACATCTGCAGAGTAACTGGAATATATTAAAAGAAACAAAAAAAAAACAAACAAAAAACTGACCATAAGCAAATCAGTTATAAAATTCTTCAGTTCCTGTTTTCTTTGCAATTGTGGCACAACAAAGAATTATATGAAGATTTTATAATAGTACGCAGCAGGATATGTATTTAATATTTACAAAATGGATATTTGTCTGTGAAATACTTTTTATTAGCTTCTGAGGCAGAATGTAAAAGGTGAATATTAGCTGTATGTCTATATTTAGGCTTACACTCAAGTTTTAGAGCCTCTGGTAATGCTGCTATTTTCTTAATTACATGTGAGACTAAGATTCTTTTGTCTTGCTATAAAGATTGTATGGAGTGTTAAGAGAAAAAAATGTGGAAAATACTCTGATGGCCCAGCAAGACAAAGTCATTCTGAAAGGAGTTCTAAAATACTCTGATTTTCTGGACTAATAAGTATATCTGTATTAACTCCTGCTTATAAAAAACTTAATATCTAGAAGCTTTAGTCAAGGGTACATCTCCAGTGCTGTGAATTTTGGTAGTAACAGGAATTAAATTTAACCACCCTGCTGTGTTTTTTGTTTTGTTTGTTTGTTTTTTTTACTACTTTTGCATTAATTTATCAGTGACACTAATCAACCACTGCATAAACGATTATGTGATGAAAAAGTCAGCCAGGCCCACTACATATTAGGGTGCATTTATACATAACAGTTAAGCTGTTGCATGTGTTACTGTAACTGCGCTACATCAGTCCAGCTACCCCGGACAATAAACAATGACAAGATGGAAGAGCTGTGTTCTAGTTATGTAATCAGATGACAAACACATCAAAATTGCATTTCCTGCTTGCAGTTCAGGTATATTTCCAGCAATCTTAACAATACATACGCTACCAAATCTTCACAAATTGCAGCAAGTGCTTCCGTAATGAATACATCATTCTCCTGAGTTTTGCAGTGGTGGAAAACCCCCAAGATGCCCTTGATCCCAGTGTCAAATTTAGATTGGCACTTTGAATTAGACATCTTGGGTCTACACATACTAAGACAGGAAGAATTACAGAATCATAGGGCACAAGTACAAAGCAAGACTCCATGCCTTACACCTCTATGAATTATTAGGTACCATTGACACAGAGATAAACTTGGAAAGCTGCTTCAGTGGCTTAGCACTTGCCTGTCTCCCACATATCTATGTTTTCAGG
Organism: Odontophorus gujanensis; assembly: GCA_013399175.1. Lineage (NCBI taxonomy): Eukaryota > Metazoa > Chordata > Aves > Galliformes > Odontophoridae > Odontophorus > Odontophorus gujanensis. Next base: position 149,334 of record VXAB01013767.1, read on the forward strand.
TACACAATTAAAATATGACTAAAAGCAAAGTTTGTTCCTTCAAATAAGAGCAGGATATTATGTTTGACATGAATCCTCAAATTAAATTTGAATGCTGTTTTAAAACGTAAGACCTTGTAAATAATAAAGCTATGTAAATAGTAAGTACTAAGTACAGTACTAGTAATGCTGTAAATGTTCTGAAAACAGGGACTAAGACCAGGACATCAGAAGCGTATGGAGAGTTCTGTTACTGTTAAAGAGATCTATGAATATTTCTCCTCATCTAAGCTCTACCTCTATGAGCATTTCCTATTGCAGCAGGTATGTACATGTTAGAAGGCTATGTTTATATCACATGTGAAGTTTTTCCATTTTTTAACTTTCCTCCTTCTCCTGTTGACCTCATTATAATTCTTATATCTTCGGCATTCACGATAGCTTGAAAATGCTGGACGAAGCAAACTCTAGAAATAAACTAAAAATGATCAATCGTTATTTTTCTCATATATGAAATGAGGCTTTGGAGTCTCATTTTCTCTTTGATAATCTAGATGAGTAAAAAGATTTGGTATTAGGCAAAACCAGAATTAACTGACAAATTCATGAGGTTTGACTTACATTAAAGTATTGTAAATGTTCTCCATATTCAGCTAGAGATGGTAATATCAATAATCATGCCAATTATGTGGAGTTAGTAGGTACTTTAAGTAACAGCATATCAACTATTGTAACAGACTATTTACTAGTGTCAAACAAAATCTCCCTATGTCTAGCACTTCAGATAACAGTTTCTTTCATGTTTGCCCCTTTAAGAAATGGGAAGAGACTGTTAACTCATGAAAAAGATGTTCTACACTGAGAACTCAGTATTACTGAGGAGAGAGAATACAAGACAACTATGCTGCAGCATTTATGAAACACAGAGATCTTATCTGAAACAAAATAAGATAGCTTTCAACAAAACTTGCATGTATTTTTAATAAATACATTTTAATAATAAGTGCCATATGTATTTTCTATAGGGAAAAATGATGTTCTCTGATACATCTAATTGAAGCTAAAATACATGGAATAGCTATTTTCTGATGCTTTTTCCTGCTAGGATGAATGGAAATGCTCTTGCCAATTAATTCCTGGAATTTGAGTCTGGACGAGTAAAGATGCAGGTCTTTAACTAAGATGTCTTACTGTATTTTAATGTTTTGTTTTTATCTAGCTGTAAAAAAGAATACATTATATTCATTAGGTCTATTTCAAATCACTGTTTTATATACACAATAGGATCATGCCTAAGGGATTATTTAACAATACTTAATTATTCCTAGGTTTTGGTACGTCAGATCTTTATCCCTATCCTGGACTTCCACCTCTTCTCTGTCTAAAATATTCCATTAACAGTGTTTTTCTCCTAATTTAGTCAAAATTTGCTTAATTTCACCTGACCATACCTAGTTACAGCATTACAGATATCAGTATTCATACTGTAATAATCTATTACATGTAGATATATGTGTGTGTGGATGTGTGATTTTTCAGCATTGTATGAAAGTGAATTTCAAAAACTTACTGGCAGAAGCATCCCAAAACTTTACTGATCCATCTGCATGGCTTAAAAAAAAAAAAATTAAATGTGTTAAAACAATATGCATTTATAGAACATCTTCTACTTTTACTGAGTGATAAATAGAAGTAGAAAAAACTGTATTTTGCTTCTGTGTTAATTCTGTATACTTTAATGACAGTATACAATAATGCAGCTACTAAGCATAAGGAAATATTTTGTTATTAATATGATTGATGGAATATTTTTTTATGCAATCCCTATAGAGAACTAAGCTATGATTTTTAAGATCACAACAGTACAAAATTAATTCATTTAATAATGCCAAGGTTAAGATGCAGCACTTCTGGCCTTGCAGTGTACAAGTGTCAAGCCTATGAACTCTAAAAACGCCATGTATATCTAATTATGAAAAGAAAGCTCAAACTCATTTTGCTTAGCACCTATCAGTTGTGTCCATTTTATTAGTAGAAAATAATACTTGAAATATAATTGTAGAAAGGAGACACTTCTGTTAACAACAAGAATAATTTCTTCTTCCCCTTACTGATACTATTACACATATCATAACTGCATTTTTTGAAACAGATTTTAACTATCATTGCCTAGAACAATTAATCAAATATACTGCTATCATCAGTGTTATCTGAGACCAGAGAAAAATAGGAGTGTATCATACAAGAAAGCTTAAGAGTTTCTGTTTCATAGGGCGTCCCCTTGAAAATCCATCAGGCATTGTTCTTAGGGCTTCTACTGCAATCTGAGCTTTTCTACACCTTTTTCTATGGGACTGCCCATCACTTACAAGGTGAAATAATCCCAGTGTACCACATCTCCACTAGCGATGTCGTATTAAAATGAATTCCTAAATCATCCCCAGATACGAAGTCCCCAGAAGACCAAAGGACAACAGGCCTGGAAAAACAGTTGGGTCCCTTTTCAAACCAATAAATGGACTGCAATAAATTCCTCTTTTCAAGTATCCCACCTTCACAAGCTGATTCCACAAGTAGACTTGCCATCTAACACTGGGGCCTCAATCAGTAATTCTTAACAGTAGTTCAATCATGAACACAAAGCTCCACTTTCTACAGCAAATGGGAATTTCTGTGATGATTATGCACCTAAAAGAAAAACTACATACCTCAATACAAGAGGTTAGGACACTCACATCCTGTCAAGGGTCAATGCTTGTGCACAGATAACCCACAATTAAAAGTTCTAGGCACTAACATTTTAAAAGAACAAATCCTCAGTTTCTTTCTCACCCTGTAATAATGATTTCAGGATATGTCTGAGCTCCAAGATTCCATGCTCCACCACTGATAGGCCACTCCTAAATGAACAACAAGAGCATACAGATCAAAGCTAATCCTTATGAGAATTTTGCTTAGTTTATTTTTAGACTTATGAGCAGACATCCTCTTCCAAAAAACAATACACCTCAAAAAATAAATGAAAATACTTTGTAGCATTCAAGGCTTTTAAAGCTTATTAGTATTTTATCAATTAAGGCCAGTAAGTTTTTTTTTTTTTTTTCCAATTTACATTAACAACTAAAGTTCTATGTTTTTAATGATTATTGCATAGCTAACTCAACAAACATTGAAAACCAGAAGTAGAGGAAGGAGTAGCATCATTTCTGCTACTGTTTTCACAATGGAGCTTCTTTAGAATGCTGAATAGAATCAAGCATCTATTCTGAGGATGGAGACTACTGAAGAAGCTGGCCCAGAAAAGTGGGAAACAAGCAACTGAATATCATGCTATGGGATATGAAATAAGGGAATGCAACTTTCACAGATCACATGAAATCATCATTTCTTCCCTGCCTTTTATTTATTAGTGGAAAGATTCTCACTCTTTTCCTTGGTCTAGGCTGGCTGAACAAACTGGTGGCCTCTGCCTAAAGCCTGGTGGATAACAGGTACAGTGTAGGTAAGGATTTGTACAGAGTATGAGCAAGTAGAAAAATCTAGGAGGAAACTGATTCTTAGAATACATGGACTGGATACAATTGATCACAGAAGGGAGTGAGTGGCAATGGATATCTATATTCCAAATATGTGTTTTTGTGCAACAAATAGAACAAGTTGAACAGAGAGTGTACGAGGAGTACAGGTAGGTTGTGAAACTTTTGGGAAACTAGGTATGCAAATTAAGGATAAATAAGCAAATTCTAGTAAAAGAAAAAACATTTTCTGGAGTACTCCACTGAATTAAGATCTTGAAGTATGTAAGGCCCAGATTTTCAGTTCACAGAAAACAAGGCAGCTCCAAGGGGGACATTCCTTTCAATATAAAATGAAAACTGATGCCTGATCTGCTTATTCAACATTTTTTCTTATTTATTTATAGTGATGGATTAGTTCTAAGCAAAACACAAATGAGATTAATGCTTGAAATTTATAAAGTAATTCAATTCCTTATTTTTATTTCAGCAGTTTGCATTATTTCTTAAACTCTTACATTAAGACTACAGTAGCTCAGTTAAACAACAACTAATATCCTTATTTAATAGAGTACTGTTGACCTTCAAATTTCACTGAAGATCTTCTGCTTTGCATTATAATCATTTTATATACTAGTTCTTTGATAGAGATAACATTTTCAGACAACTCAGAATTTTACATTGATGGCATTCTTTTAACTCTACTGAGATCTGACACGATTCTGGCAGCCTAATGAGAAAGTCCTGCATAATGGTGGCTTAACACTCATGCTTGAGTGGTGGTAGATACTAATGAGGGATGAATATCAGGCCATAAGAAATCAGAGAAGAAAAGCTGCATCTAATCTGCAGGTTGGACTAACTTGAGATTTGTTATTAAAGCAGGAAAATGAAAACAGTTTGGCAAGGTATTTCAAAGACATGGACAGAACATGTTTTGTTTTTGAAAAATATTGGTTTTGTTTACCTTATTGCTGTATCCTTGCTTTTTATGTTTTGCTCCTACAGAATAGAGTACAGGAATCAAATCTGGAGGACAGTCGGCAAAATATTCTGTGCAGGTGACAGGTGACTCATGAATGTCAATAGGATATGGATTTTCAAAGATTGGAAAACTAGTCAAGGAAGACAATTTATTAGAAGCACGGTGACACACTGAACCATACAAGACAACATATTTTTATTATAAAGTATATAATATAAACAAATAATTGCTGATAAAATACATTTTCCATTATTTTTTAAAACATACGCATTGTTTTTAATGTCAATAGAAACTTGTAGTTTTAATGGCATACAAATTCCTGTGCTGTGACAATAATCTATTTTCTTCCGTAACGTGAACTTTTTCAGCATCTCAAAATCTCATTTATGAGATGCAGAATTCATATATTTTCTAGAAGTTTCAGGTTCATTCTTACGATATATACTATGACCTAAGAGCTAACTATTCAACTGCAGATTTTATGTTCAACAGTTTTGTTTGTTCTGTTGGTGTACTATGGATTCTACAGTGAACAATTGGAACAACAGATGAAGTAGATCTCAGTTTACTTTCCACTTTCATCACTTTGGACTATCTGAAAAGAAAGAAGGTCTAATTTCTGTCAGATTACATGTGTTATTCACAATTCAAAATGCAAGAAATTTGGTTCTGTTTTCACTTCATCCATTTTACATCGCTGAGATAACTGAAATTATTCTCGAAAGTGAATGAGGTCAGAATATGATTTACTTGAATATGTTTCATATCATTACAGAACAATTCTGTTCTTAATTATACTGATGTGAATGTGGATGTACTTTATGACACAGAAGAAAGCAAATAATAATCACATCCTGCATTGTATGATATATGTGAACACTGATTTTTCTGTGAAAGTATTATTTGTAATTTAAAACAACAAATGGATCATGAAAGAATCCCACAGATCCAGTATAAATCAGATAAGATACTTCAGTAATTTCTTAAGTGGTAGTCCTGTGGAGTCCAGTGAAGTTAGACATGCATACAGATACTACTCGAGCGTAATTTCTAACGTGAAAATTCAGGTTACAATTCAGCAATTGTCCAAGAATCACATAACTTTGATGCTGTGTTTTAGAACTATACTGAAGGGACTGCACATTTATATTTATTTCCAAACTTGAAACCAAGCTTCTACTGATTAGTTGATCCTAGCTTTTAAGGTGGACGTGAGCGCACAGACTGAATGATCTTGTGTAGTAAAATGACATTCCATTATATCATTTGCACTTTTTTTTTTTATCATCACATTCTAAACAGCTAAGAAGTATCCATAACTTCGTATAAGATTTCATACTTACTTGCTTTGTGTCAGGTCAACTACAATAAGATCTTTTTCCAAAAGCACAACTACAGCATAGGGTTCTTGAAATTCTGTAGGAGAGGAATCAAGTATAAAACCAATGAATTTTCCCATTAGCCATTTTAAACATGCAAGTCACATTTATGTTCTCTGAAAATTTACAGTATATTAAACAAAAGCTAGAAAGCAATTGTTTAGGGACAAATAGGAAATGAGAAAAGAAATAACTTCTGGGCAGAATTGCTGATTAACAAACATGGCAGAAACAGTATTTGCATAATGTAGCAATCCAGCATGATGGAACACTGAAAGTAACGAAACAGAATGCGAGGAGGCTGTGTGTATTACAGTATTGCTTAATCCAGTTGTCACACAGAAAATATGTTTTTTGCTGCCCAGTATTAATACCTTCTCTATGCACAACTATTACTTAAAAATAGATTGTAAACAGCTTGGTCCAGTCCACTTGATATACAATGATATACATTTCCAAAGCAATCTGAAAGGAAGACTACAAAGGAAATCTTATCTATATCCCATTTTAACGTTAACAAGGGAAAATTAAGGAAAGAACATGACAGGAGTATTCTGATGACAGCACAAATGCTTCAAATGATACAATTGTGCTGCAGGCATAGCAAGAGTGAAATGCCTACATTAGACTCAGAACGCAGAAAGAACTGCAAACTAACTCTGATTACTGAAAATTACTTTATTGCATGACACTGAAACAAACAGCATTGTTTTTAATATGCATTTGATTTACCTTGGTATAAAAGATTAATTTTACTTTTCTGACTAAGGGCTTAAAAAGACAAATTAAGTTTCTTTTTCACTAACGGCTTTCTTAATTTCACTTTCTGGAATTTTCTGTGAATTTACTTCAATATTTGGCAGTCTCATAATACGTAGCAAAACACTTTATGATATATAAGTACTTACGTATGATTAAGAGAAATACTACTTCACACTAACCCACATTTCAAACTAGTACCTTGAAACTTATGCGTTCTTTATTGTCCACTAATTACTTGCTTTCTATCTTCAGAATGCAAACTAGTTTCAGTTACTTTCAGCAGTATGGGATTTGAGATAGGGTCAACTGTGAGAATGAAAGTTCCCGGACAGGACTTAAAATATAAGAGAAGTTCAGTTCATTTATACTTTCTATAACTGTATTTTGCTTAATGAACTCACCATTCGGATATGGGGTTTCACAAAGAGTTAAAAAATCAACTATAGGGTGATCCATTTCAAGAACTGTAATTGCCTTCCCATGCATAATTGTTAGACTTGGTCTTCGACAAGCCTTATCATATGACAACCCGCCGGAAAATATCACAAATGGTTCACTGTATTAAATGTAAAAACACAGTAATCGTATGTTTATGTAGTAAGTTTACATTATAGGTTTAATGTCTTAACATCTTTAATATATTAAATAGCTTTGCAGAAAAGAAAAAAGGAAAGATTTTGAATGTAGTAACTCACAAATGTAGCACTGAATTATTTACAGAATTATAAGCATACCTGTTTTTACAGGTTTTGTACTCCACTTTAAGAATTGGTTTACAGGATTCAGGTTTTTTTCCATCTCTTTGAATTTTTCCTAAGGAAAGAAGGAAGATAAAAACTGTATTAAAATGTCATGATAATAGAACTAATCGAGATATCAAACTAAAATGCACACCTTGAAGCAAGTACATAATCAGTAAGAGATGGAACTTTAAAGCTACATGAGATAAGAATTAATGCCTACTTCCTTAATATATGCACGTTTATATTAATTAAATTTATTATAGCTTTAAGTTTTTACTGCCATGTATATCTAAAGGATTACATAATGATAATAATTGAATTTAATAATAATTGAATTTCACTAACTATATACCTTTTCCCGATCACAGGATGAACATAAACAGATACATATTTTCCTAAAAGATGTAATTAGTTGAGAGATAAAATTAAATGAAGAGTACAACTTAAACTCATGGGTTCTTGGTTAATTCTGGATTAGAGAAAAGTCACTTGTAAACAACAACAACAAATCCAAAACAATTTTGTTTTTGTTACTTTGGAAAGTCCGTGCTTGTTTTCAACAATTATTTTAAAGACAGTAATGAACAACTTGGAGAATATTGTATTAGTTCTTTACTTCACATTTCTACTAACAAAATTACCATGTGGGATTGTGGTCTGGAATGGTCTGTTAGGACTTTTCAGGTTCCACAAGGTCAAGCTTCCATCAGAGTGACTGCACATGAACTGTTTCCCTTCATGATGCCAAGCAACAGAATGAATAGCCTATGGAAATAAATGAAGAACTTGAGAGTGAAAAGCAATACATTGTTCACACTAATGAAATTTTAATTTATGACTTTCAATTATATTCATCTAATTGTATATCAACAGATGGATGAACTTTGTTTGTCAAGAGTCCATTAACAGCACTTTTTAGTTACCAATAGCTATAATCTACAGCTAATTTGCAAATCAATCCATTATAAATACTAACAGGGAACAAGAACGGAAGAAATTCTATTGAATCACATTAAAATTGAAGAAATAGGATAGTAAGCAAAAAGTACACAAACAAGGAATATACAGTGCAATAAAATGCCTGATAGATCCTTCGAAATATTTCATTAGACAAATGTATGAGAATGCTGTGCAATGGTTTTTACAGATAGCATACAATAGATGCAAGCGTTCTAAGAGGATGTTTTAGAAAAAAAGTAGAAATAGCTCTTTGTTCTTGAATCTTTTCACCCCCACATAACTACGTTTCAGAGAAAGTACACCAAAACCTGTTATGCTTAATATAAAAACAAAATGACAGAAAAAAGTGAGAAATTAAAGTAATGATACAAGATTATTTTGAAAGACATAGTGCTTCAGAGAAGAGTAATATGACACTCCTATGTACACAGTGCAAGTATAATGCATTGAATTTTATGTACAGTAAAAAGGAACACTTCAAAAATTAACCATTCTTAGTATGTCATGAATATCAGAAGTTAAAAACAGGATAAAACATTTAAAATGAATAATGATAATATCCACAATTACATCTAACAAGCTAGAATCATAACAATGCAAGTCCTTCCTTTTCACTGGCATATTCTGAAAACTGACTAATGTCCATTCTCAGAGAAAATAATGTATTGTTTCACTGATTACTACAGTTTCTCACACACACTCCCTTGAAAGCACAAACTCACAGATTTCACTCTTGAATATACTTCCCTTCCTGAATTGTTAGCTGCTAAACAGCAAAAGAAAAGCCACCTATTTTTATGTAAATGTAAATAAAAGGGACTTGTTTTTGAATGCACTTTAATAAATTTTTGTTTGCAGAACACTGGAAATGCTAAAGCCTTGCATGTGACTCATTTTACCTGATTTATTAAAATCAATCTAAAATCAAGGCTGTGCATTTATGAATCAGGTTTGGAGCTGACCGCATCAATTTTCCTTAAGCTGGTAAGAAATTAACTTAGCACTGCTGGTCACTCTTCAAAACTCCCTGTTGGCTTTCCTTTTTTAATAAGTATTTTGATTGTTATGGATAGTAACATCTCAGGATTTGAATGGAATTTCAGAAAAAAAACCCACAAAAAACAGTGAAAAGGTTGTGTACTCTTCCCAGAACTTTACTCAGCTCCTGAGGTTGGACGCAGCCACAGCACAGCCACAAATCAGGATTTGCATCAAGATGTCGAAGATGTTTTAGGAGGATTGCAACATGCCTTGTACACAAAGACTTGTCTAGTAGACTGTTAAGCCAGTCATGACAATAAGGAATCAGCAAACAGGGCAGAACAACTTGAAATTTAGATAGTTCTTTTTCAAGTGACATAACGGGTGTCAAACTTCTACCTACCAAAGAGAGACTGTCACACAATTCCTCCTAAACACCCAAAGAATACCAAACTGCAACCGAAGCAACAAAAGATAACACAAAAAGACGACTCACATACAATCCAATCACATGGTAATAAGAATGGTAATAAGAACCTTAGATCTGTGTGAAGCACTGCATTTCTCTCTCTGTGCAAATTAATCTTGCCTTAACTCACTCATGATTACTGTCGCAACAAATTCAACATTTCTCTATGCATGATCTAGTAACTAGCAGGTGAAAATTGTACCAAGCTTCTGCTTAAACTACCTCAGCTGCTAGGTGCCACATGTCGACACAAGACTCCTGTTAAGTGGAACTGAGGAGAAATGCTCCTACAGTCACAGAGAGTTGCTGTAACACAGCTCAAACTCCTCTAATAGACGTTAGAGAAGGTTAAGAAGGTTAAGAAATTTGCTTTGGAGATCTCAAATGGGAGTCATGACTAATGCTAAATGGAAGCACTGAACAAGTCCCTAATTTTTTCTCTGCTAGAGTATGTCTAGAATTCTGATCCACTTCTTTAGCATCCTTACAAAGACTGAGCAGTTATTTCCTTAGAACAACAGTTCATCGCAGTAGATGACTCATGTGAATGTTCACACAGGGTATAACACATAAAACATCTCACTCCAGATCAGGTATGTTTCTCCTACAGTATCAACAGTGGCTGCATATATACTCCACCTTCTCTTACACTCAGCATGTACTAAAACTAGGCATACTCAACACTACTTCAGTTCTTGCCTGAGCACAGAATTCCTTCATGGAGAAGAAATAATGGGTACTCTAGGATCACTTTTAACCATAGTCTGAACAAGCACCATACTCATCCTACCACTTAAATCTTAAGAATACTTTGTATTAGCAGTACCACAGGACCATTACATCAGATTTGATGCTTCCATAATGGCACAGTGCTTGATAAAGGTGGGGAGGGAGATGTCATTTGGCAAACATCTCTGAGAACTCTGCAGCTTTGTTTTGGAGATGTGTCATAATGAGAGTTGATATCTATGCTACTGAAGGCTCTAAATATGCTTTGATGAAGCTGTCAAACTTCTGAAGTCTGCATAAGAAGAGGGTTGGTTTTTTTGGGAGTCAACAGCTATCAGTAATAACTTGCAGGTACTTTGAAGCATCTGCCTCACTCGTGTACTCTTTTTTATACTGATCTATGGAAAAAAAAACTTCAGACAAAGTTGAGAAAATGGTTTGCAAGTGTCTGAATATCTTGTACTCAATAGATGTGATCAAAAATGGGAAGATCACAATCATAATTACATCAAGAAACAAACTTGCATCTTACAACACAAACAGTGGGAGCAAGAGTCTAAGCAGCAGGCTGAAGCTCCACTTTGGACCTGTATGTCTCACAAGTGAAAACATCTCAGTCTCCTGAGAAGACTTGAAATAGTAGAGAAGAGCACACTGAAATTCCTTGTGTAAGGAGCTAATAAGCCAGCTTCAATCTTGTCTCAGCTGTGTTAAAAGAGAGATAATACTAATTTTATCTCTAGTAAGTAGAACATAAATAGCAGGGAGAAGCTGTAAAGAGAAGATACGAGGCTTATAAAAACACCTAGAAGATCACAATAATGCAAATTGTACAGCCCTTCCTATCCTCGGTGAGAACCTCCCCCATTAGCAACTAGATGTTTTGCATATAAAAGGTTTCCAGACTTCTTGATATGAAGTATGGAATGACTAAATGAAGTATGGAATGACTAAGATATAGTAGAAAATACAGTTATGAACCAGGGGCAGAGTCCTCAGATTCCAAGTTACAGGCTGTTGAGTTGTCAAAGTCAGCTGTGTCCATGACATCAATCTGGACGACAAGGAAAATGATAGAACATATTTCTGCAAGTACTGGAGAGATCTTGCTAATATTGTAGTAAGCAACTCATCTCCCAGTCAAAAGACTAACCATGCTCAGAGGAGATGTCTGCAACATGTCACGTATCCAAGTCTGCAAGACTCATGATATGAAGCATCATACTGGTGTTAACAATAACATGCAGCCTAGAAAGGATAGGCAAGATTTCACAGTGGTGATGTGCTAGGGGACACTAACAGCCATTATGTCTTTGTAATCCTTTTACTAGCCAACTGTTCAAGTGTGTAAAGAAAGAGAGAACTTGTTTAATCTAAGCCAAGTGTCCATTACTTTTAAGACCCCAATTTAAAAAACAGCACTCAATATAATGAAAAAAAAAAAAAAGAAAGAGACTTTAAAAGAATTCTTCTTACTGACAATGACATGGAAACATTTCTTGTTGCTATACAAAAGAAAGTATCTTTAAAGCCATGAGATATGAAATTATTCCTCTCTATAAGAACTGAATGACAGCAGATATAGTTCTCATCTTGAACTTAAAAAGAAACAAGAAGTATTTAGATTTGTGGACACAGTTACCAGCCTACTTTCTACTTCAGTTTTAAAAATATCTGCTGTTAAATCCTTGTTCCTATGCTACACAGCAAGAGATTCTATGGACCTGAATAACAGAGAGCCTGCTTCTCAGTAGGTCTGTGAAGACGGAAATCCAACGTCACTGAGGATCCTGTGAAAGGACGAGTACCAGGATGGAGTCTTGAGGGTGTGCACTTTATTTTGGTTGACATTATCAAGCCTGATATCAGAGGAAGAACTGGCCTGGGTGATGAAAACTCAGGTGCATCAAAGACAACAAAATAATTTCACACTATGCACTATCTATTTCATTACGCACAAAAGGCCTCTTAATGGAGAAGAAATGGAGAAAATTCCAGGAGAATTTTTGTTACCAAACTGAAGTAGCTGCTACATTGATGAACCAAATAAAGAAAGTGCCATCTGACTATCCCCAGTCATGATGGAAGAGCAAATGGTGACTTAGATCAAATTCTTTGTTCTTTCATCATCAAATATGGTGTCTATATTTGCTTCAAAGCTGTAACGCATCCCACTTTATTGTATTGATCCATGACGTCAGAGGCATACGTTGCTGGTATAGTGGCGCAGGTTGAACTTTCCTGACAATATTCCATTCAGTTCTGCTGGCATCCAACTGATGGCAGCAGATGACAAAATGGTGTCGGACAGGCAGTGCATATAGAGCAAAAGTGTGGAGTTGAATTTCTTAATGCACAAAAAAAAAAAAAAGCAGAAAAACTTGATGAGTCCAAGCAGTGGATGCAAGCACCATGAAGTGGTGGTTCATGTGTATTTCAGGAGTGGCAACATGAAAGACAAGCCATGTTCAAGACAGCCATGTACAGCTGTCACATCACAAAATCAAGAGTGTCTCGATTGGCTCAGACACATGGATTGGCAGGTTATGACCAGGGGACTGTGAACAGAGCAGAATATTGGCTTCAATGCTTTGGAAACAATGATGGCAACATTGGAATATTGTAAAGTGTATGTCAGGTAGGTCCAATGAACTCTCAGACAGGAACAGAAAGAACAGTGTATTCAAGTTTGTCAGGACCGATTGAACTAAGGTGAGCTTTCAGGTGACAGTTTCCTGGATCCCATAATTACTGGTTATCAAAGTTTGACCTAGCTCCATGACAGGATGTGAAGGGACCCATGCCCTGGGAAAGGAAAAAAAGGTAAGGAGATGGGACTAGATGAGGAAAACAGCAGCAAAGAGCTAAGGGAAAAAACTTTTTTAGTAAATATAACAGCATAATGTGAAATAATACAATATAATACAGTATGATTGGAGTTGAAGCTAACAAATCAAACAAAATAGAGAGTGTTTCCAAAACCAAAGTCCTTACTCTAATGCTATAGGTGAGATGGGCAGGAGCAGTCTTGCGATCCTCATTCAGGTGTATCATTCCCTCTGACTGGAAAATGGAAATGAAACAATGATGCCTTCTGAGAGTCTCTTCTGGGACCATGAAACTGGGAATATCAACAGTTCATGGAACTACAGCATTAACTCTCTTAACTTCCAGTACAATACATGATGTTATGATATAGATTACCAATAACAAGCCACAAAACCATGACACTGGTGACATAGTGCCACCACCACGAGCTGGAGTCAAAATGGCACCCCATTGTGGGCTAACATGAATTCCTCATTGAAGAAAAAGTTCAAGACACAGTCCTCAGTAGGTAAAGTGATATACTCTGCCTTTTGGAATAGGAAAGGCGTGATCCTTCTGGATTTCCTGGAACATGTCCAAACCATCGACTACTACATCATGACACTGATTAAGCTGTCAGGTCAGAGAAGAATACTTTTCTCTTGCAACACAGCCAGGCCCCATACCAATTTGAAGACCATGGAGCACATTCCCAATCTCAGCTGGACTGTCCTACTATATCCACTGTATAGCCCAGAACAGTGGGACACCACCACTAGTGGAGATTTTTATGAGCATGGTATACAGGCTCTTGTTCTTGTCTGACAAAAATGCATAGCTAATGGTGGTGACTACACTGACAAAGTGTATTTTGTAGCTGAGAATTTGCTCTATCAATTAGTGTTATTGTGATCTTTGTATCTGTTGTAGTTTCCATGGAAATAAATAGAAGACAATAAGCTCCTGACACTCACCTAAAGCCAAAAGCACTCTGAAGAAAATAATTCCATCCAAGCAGAAACTAAGACACCTTACTTTCGGTGTGACTTGTGTATAATGGTAATAGAAAAAATGAGTCTAGACTAACTTCATTCATGCTCTGATCCAAGAGGCACTTGAATATTTAATGAAGATACAGAACAATCATACCACTTAATCAGATATCTCACAGAAATATGAAATTGCAGTTGGCTGGCCAAAATAACAATTCTCAAAGATTGGTCAGATGTAAGGGAACACACAGCCCTTGCATCAGTCCTTACAAAATGATGAAAGCTATTAGTATTTTCTCAGCTCTAATCTTAGGTGACCAACCTCTAAAACAAAGCTTAGGTTTTCAATCTTTTGTTTTGGTGCCAAATACAGAGGTAAATGCTGAATTAATAATTCGTGACTCATAAAACCTGTACAAAACATTATTGTAACATAAACCTTTTCTAGGAGTTTCCTAGGGGAATCCTAACAGATCTGGAATATTATCAATCTGAAGCAAGTCTGTAACAAAGCACAAGTGGCAAGTTAACAAAACCCTTTAAAGATGTTAGAAGAATTTTTCAAATATAACAGTAGACAACAGAAAACCATCCAAAGTTGCACAAAGTGTAGGAGTGACACAACACGTAACCACTGAGGAGGAATGCACATGACTTATAAAAAGAGAAAAAAAAATTCCTGAGAACAGTCTCAAAAAATGTGAAACAATTAAACTAAGAAATGTTCAGCACTCAACAACTCTGACTTAACAAGCTATTAAAAAGAAAGGAAACAGGATTATAAAGGCCTTGTTGTTTGTTCTCTCTTCCTGAGAGAACAAGAGAGGACAGTGTATGAATATGCACCCTACCTTATTAGAAGACCCATGAAAAGAAAAAGTTGTCCAGCCTCAAGGAATAGAATGCCGCATTTTCCCAAGTGTATGGACATACAATCTGTCAGTTATATTGGGACATGTCTTGGGGCTTAAATACCGGTCTGTTTAAACTTGCAATTGCCCTGTCAGTAGAACATTTGCTGTGGGCAGGCTCACAGTTTTAACCCTGAAACTCAGTTCTGATGCAGTTTTCATGAATGCGTACACACCTTCCATCTAAGAAGGCAGTAAGAAAAACAATTACAATAGGTATATATCTACTTTTAAGACTATTGTTTATTATTAGAAGAACTGTACCCATGTTTGATATAATCTGCCTACAAACAGCAAGAGTCAATATTCTAATTAAAGTGGGAATACAGTTCTGAAAACTTTTTATGTAGATTTTGACTACTGGATAATACGAACAGCCCTACAAAGTAATTCGTCTTTCATTCTACTTGATATTCCAGTAATATTCAGTAAAAATAACATTATTATTCCTA
Source organism: Odontophorus gujanensis (assembly GCA_013399175.1). Lineage (NCBI taxonomy): Eukaryota > Metazoa > Chordata > Aves > Galliformes > Odontophoridae > Odontophorus > Odontophorus gujanensis. Next base: position 164,999 of record VXAB01013767.1, read on the forward strand.
TGCAGCTAAATTGAAGGTCAGCTCATTAGTACATTCTGTTCAACTGGGGAATGAAGAAGCAGATGAATTTGTTAGAACTAAGGGGAGGTGACTGTGTCGTAATACATTCATAAGAGGCTAATGTATTACAGCCAGAGAACTGAAGTGCTGATTTGCATTGCCAGTAAGTTGCTGAAAAGCAGAGCACAAACAGTATTTCGAGAACATGCAGTGTTTTAAGACAAAACTCCATCTGCTTGGTAAGAAATATAACTGCTGAATAACAGTATTTATGAATTAATGGAAATTGCTTACCTCATCATAATAAGCTCTCAAATCAGCTCTTTTAGATCGTAAGTCCCAGAACACTACAGTCCCATTTTCATAGCCTATCAACAGCTGGAGGAGGGAAACAGACACAATCTCAGTTTCATATTCATAACACATATGTAATTATTAAAGAACTTCATGGTTTTAAGGCATTTTTCAAAAAATAAACATAAAAAATGCCAAACAGATGCACAAGACTGTAGATTATAATGCACATAATACCCTGCATTCAAATTATCTTAATTATAAATTACTTCTAATGACAGACAAGTTCCAGGATACAGAAATAAAAACATGCTTTATATATCATTTTTATACAAGATTACATATGCAGACTGTCTCCACAATTCTTCATCTGTTGAGAAAACATAAACACAGCATGTTCCCCTCAGTGGCTATCTTCCTTCTCTGATTGGAGGGATGATTTCACACCTAGGAGTTTTCTTAAATTACATCAAGCCAGGGAGAGACCAGATTAAACTCTCCCCCAGCTACATACATTCCTTTAATTTCTGCTTGCTGTTTCTTTTAAACATTTTGAAGAAATCCTGTTGCAGAAAATAAATTGCTTACTTTTCTAGAAATTGAAAACGAATTAACCAATATGCCATTTTTTACTTCCAGAATTAGTACATTATGCAATCATGCATAGTTGAAAAATACTAAGATTGATCAAAATATGATAGAGAAGAAAAGCAACGCTTAGGAAAAAAGTAAGAATGAACACAATGCTTTCTCCTTGTTTCTACTGAAAATAACTAAATTTTCTATCTCCTGCTATACTGAGTATTTTTCAATTGAATATATAGTTCATTCTAAACCTTATGGAATATGTGAATTCTGGCATACTTAAAAGTCCTGCAAACTGTTTCCCATAGAGTTTATCTACCTAAGAATAAGTTTTGAAGAAGGAGAATGAGCATACCAGCTTTCACATTTTGGTTACGGAGTACTTATGTACAAGGGGCAGTGATAACTGCAATTCTTCTTTGTCCAAAAACACATGGATCACAGAATGCAAGCAAGAATTTACATATTTAATAGCAAGAATTTGAGTGAAAGAATGATGACAAGACTGTCTCTTAGTTCATGAAACCTTACAGAATCTTTGCAGTTACTCACTACAGCTTGAGTAAGTTATAAAAATTAAACTGCTGGACTGCAAAACAAAGCTCTTTTTTTCCCAAGTTAAGTATTATTAATACATCAATACTGCAGTATACAGAATCTTAGAATAACTGGATATAATTCTCCATGCTGTCAGAATATTTTTTACATGGAGATGCATTACATGTTCTGGGAATTACTTACAGTTAAATACATATAATATCTGAATAGGAAAAATACCTGATTATTTAGGAATATTGTTCCCTAACAAAATGCAAACTGTCTTGAAGAAATTTCAGAATATTTATTATTTTGGCCCTGGACAAGTCCATCTGGGATTCTGTAGCAGAGTAAATGTGAAAAGACATCACTGATCAGAAATCATACAGCTAACTGGATAGTAATGGTGTCAGGTTGCCATATGGTATTCTGACAGTGGATTGCCAAAGGGAAAATGAACAAAGTGCCTTACTGTAACTTCTTCCACTGCCAGTGTAGTGATTCTAAACAGAGACACTTGTATATCCAGGACTCAGTGATTCACATAACAGTTAGCCTAAGTATGCACAGGCCTGCACTGTGATATGTTGTGCTGCACATATTCCTTGACTACAGGATAAACTTAGCTGGGTAACAGTAAAGGAGAAGCCTTTAGACCTCTTGGTAAGAATAATCACAGTTCACGTGTCCTTGCCTTTATCTAAATGTAAAGCAGTATCTCATATGAACATTTGCTCAACAGTAGAAAAGAATGTATTATATTTTGTGTAAGCAAATATTTTAAGAACTCTAAAGAGATGAAAATGCAGATGAACCTCTTCACAGATGATGTCAACAGAGTGTGCAGTGCCCTTATGGGAGGTCCATCCAATGCTGCACAATCTGGTGTTTCCAGCATTTTAGGTATATAAAATTATCAATCTTTTTTCCTTTTTGCATTTAATTCAATCAATATCATACAGATCCTCAGGGCATTTCTTACTATCTTCTCTACTGCATTACAGCTGGGTACCAAACCAGTTGAGTTTGGTTTGTATCTACCAGTATTCTTTCTCAGTTTTGTACAATTATAAACAGGAAAGGAATAGAAAAGCATATAGTAACTGACTCTGCCTCATAATAAGCATTCCTCCCTGATGAAGCAGGCTTTCCTTTTGATTTTCATTACTCTCTTTTGCAAAGACATTGTGCTCCAGGTAATTCCTAAACGGTAAAATATTGCCTATCAGATGCAGCCTTCCATCTGATCTGTCATTGAAATGTTGGTGCACAACAGTACTATAGAACTGCAAGACAGAAAGTATTGAGATTTCCAGGAAGTTGAAAGATGCACAGAACTGCTGGATGGCTATGATCTCTCTCTATCTTATGTTCTCAGAGGTTATCTATGCTGCTTAATAGAGTGAGCCGACAGTCAGAATTCCAACACGATGAATATGGTTAGTCTCATTCTCAATGTATTTATGATATTCTGAACTACAATCTGTCTGAACTACAGAAAAGCCAAACCTTCTTACTCCTCTTGCTTATTGTAGGTACTTGAGAGATCTGTAAGACAAGCTCTATGTCTACACTAGTCAACATTGTACAAAATCCATAATCCATAAATACAGCTGTAGGAGAAAACATAAACAGAGAACCATAAATATGTCAATACATATAAAAGGAGTCCAGGAGGAATCCAGAAAGTTATCTTTATATCTTGTGTTTCTGACACCTTGTTTAATTCCTCATACTTAATAGTTTAGAATCATACAGTAGGGCTGCACAGAATTTCAGTGTCGGAGAAATCCTGGCACAATCTTCCATGTCTAGCTGAGTTGCTCCACATTCTGACCAGACAAATACTTATCCCTGAAATGGTTTTGTTGTCATTTCTCCTTTACAATCAACAACTTCCATTCTGGTACCTGCCAGGCAGCCCTCTCTTTGTCCTAGTAGCACAAAACTTCTGTGGGAGAAAAAAAAAAAAAGCCTGCCAAGTGCACTCTATATTTAGGTGTTATTAGATCTCAGAACACAGACTCAGAGATAGGAAGTTTAGTCCACAAGCTGATGGTTGATAACATTAAACCTTTTCCTATTAAGCTTTCTCCAGTTGCTGGGAAACTGCAGATCATTGCAGTTAATGTCTTCTTCTGTGTCAGCAAGAAAAATACTGTTTGCTACAGATCTGCCACTTACAAAGATCTGTGTACTTCAGTCTGTTCCTAATGTACGCTAACTCACTGATATGGCAGACAATTACATTTCATGAACTTAATCACTAGGTCCCAAAATTGTTCTTAAATGTCAGGCTAAAAGCCCAAATTCTCATTGTTGTCTGTCTTCCAACCACCACTTGCTAGATTCGTAACAGTAATGTCTCCAAAACTTGCCCTGATAGTTTGTTTGGAAGGTAGAAGTCTTCTGGAATTAATTACATTTGTTATTTTGGCACAGAAATACTGTTCATCAGCCACTGATATCAACTATTGAACTTTAAGATTTTTTTCTTTTTTTTGAAAACTGAATATACAGCTTGTGATGAGTTTCCCTTGGCTTTCAAAAAGAGACCTATGACTGTCCTAGCTTCAGTAAGTTTTGTATATGTTTAATCTCTCTCAATACTCTTTACATCAGTCCCACAGGGAAGTGCTTCCTGTCTACCCTACGAAAACATGCCCAGAACAGTAATAAACTTTATGATACTCAGAGAAGTATACACCACTGGACCCTGTCAGGGAGCAATATCCTTGTACTTGTAGAGTATAAGAATATCTGTATTTCCAGCAACAATTATGACTGAATTGTTACCTAAAATATTCTTCTAGTTTTTGTACTGAAAGAGACTATGAACTGTTTTTCTCTTCATAGCAATTATTATTTTCAAACTCAGGGTCACGATCAGATCAATTCTACAATTAATTTTCTCATCTGACTTGTGTATTACACAGAAAATATTGCCTCTTCTCTGAATCTCTCTGAGCATGATTACATTACTTTTGAGATAGAAGGGCAAGAGTCTGTACTCAGCAGGCAAGTCAACCATGCATTTATGCTGGTTTTGTTCTCTATTCTGCTCTAAATAGTGCCTGTTATATATATTTTTTTATTGCTACTGAGCACTGAGCTGATATTTTGATTTATCAATCACCATTCTAAGATCTTGATACTAAGTAGCAATGATCACCTTAGATCCATTGTCATGTATGTAAAGTTAGAAAAATCATTTTCCTCCACACTATCACTTCACATTACTTATATTACTTAAAAGGTCATTATTTAAGCTGCCATTTTATTGCTGAGTTTCATATTTTCCTGAAGTCCAGCAAACCTGATTACATCACAGCTTACCCTCTTCTATGTTTATAACTATGCTGAACAGAAAAAAATCAAACATTGAATTTGTTTTTTTCTCATTCTGAAGAAAAGTTGTCTTTTTTTCTTTCATTCTTTCAAGTAAAATTTGATGAAACAGTTGAAAAAAAAAATAGTTTTTTTTTTTGTTCTTCCCCTCTGTACTATTGGATCTTTGCACTGGAACTACGTCTTCTGATTCTAATCTCTGTGAATCTTATATTGATATCTCTGTTAAATACCAAACTGCTGATTCCACATTCTGCAAATCTCCATGTGTTTTGTTGGGACCAATTTGTTCTCTACACCACCCTCAATCTATCAATGATATAAACAGCAGCACAGGGATAGTTTTAGTATGTCTTTCATCTTTTCCCCATACAATTCTGATGTCCGTTTTTAACAGGGATTCATTTGCTTTTGCTTTTACCAGAGTGTTGTTCATTTGCCAATACTTCTTCAGAGTCCAGGTGCTACAAATGCATTCTCTGACCAATAAGCAACAGAATTTCCAAGTAAATTCTTCTTCAATTTCCTTTACTAAGATCTTCTCACCTCCCTTTCTGCTGAAGTCAAACTATTTTAGGTTTTTGTTGCAATATAGTGCATGACTTCCTTTAAGGGATATACACTCACAAATAAATTTTTTTCTCTTAGCATTTTTCTCACTATACATTGTGCTTTAGGTGAGTCACTAACAGCTTCTTTGGAATGCAATAAACAAGACTTCTACTTTATCAATAACACTTTATTTTTATCAGGTATTTCAGCATCAATAGTTAAGTAGCATTTCTTGAATGTTTCTGGCTTGAGGCTAAGATACTACACTCATAACATTTAATTACTTTCATTGGCTCTATTCTAAATTGCTTCATCTACAGTGATTCTTTCAGAAAAGCTCAGAGGATCCAGGCTGCTGGAGAACTATCCAGCAAGTGCATTGTTTGCATATAGTTCATCCTGCAGTAGGGATAACTCCAAGGACTGACAATGCAAACTAAATTCAGATGTAGTCTCCAGTGTTATCCTAAGCAACCATATTAATTTCCGCACAATGTACCCTGTATCAGTAACACAAACTGAATGCTTCTAGCTTCCAGTAATTGTCAGCAGTTACATGAGACACACTTCCAAATAGATATGTCATTTGTAAATCAGAGTCCTTTATAAATGCTCACTGAAATGCAATTCTCAAAAGTGATCAAAAAAGATGAAATAGCTAAATGTCCTTCCACATGAACAAAATGCTAACAAAATTCAGTAGCAGCATATAAATAAAAACATTTCTGGTAACCAAATTTCATTTTCAAAAAGATACTGTAGAAACAAAACCAACAAAAATTTTGCCCTATCATGAATCACACTTGGACTACATTTTGCTTTCACCTACTGACAGTTCTTCGCTATTCTCATGTCTGCTAAAGTACAGCAGCAAGTTCCAAATGTAGGTTGCTGTCATTACTATTCTTGTGTAAATATGAAAGCTTACTATAATACCCTCATCATACTCTCATCATAGCATGCAAATACCAAAGGCCCGACAGAGTCGCTAGACAGTTCTTAATTAAGCAAAAATAACATTTATTTAATCACAAACAATTTTGACTGGTTGTAGGTTTCAAGAGATGTTGTCTGCATACTGTAATTTTTTACTCATTGAAGTTTATTAAAAAATAAAGAGATTTTTTTTCTTAAAAACTATAAAACAGTGAAAATGTCCCTATACATATATTGTGAATGAAAGCAGAGGATAAAATCAGAGAAAGAGTTATTAAGGTCAGTTCAGGCTATAAAATATTGCAGCACATTACATCATTAGCTGTACTCACTTTCCCCTCATCTCTTGGGCTATCACTTAAATGTACAACTGGGCCAGGGTGAGTCTTAGTGGATCTGCAAGACAAAAATCAATTCAAATCTGTGAAACTTCTCTAGGCATGAAGAGCTGGATGCTTACCTTAATTGCTAGGTGTGTTAACATGCAACTCAAGCAACTTAAAAGTCATTCTAAAAAGTCCAGCAGAGAAGACTGTTATCTGAAAATAATCCATATGCTTTCATGTTCAACTTCAGTCCTTTTTGCTCTGTTACAGTTAAAGCCTCTCAGAGATGAATATTTCAAGAAATCAAAAAACAATTTTCCACCCCATTATAGATTTTTCCCCTCTCTCATTTCTAAAGCTTTTTTTTGCCTTTGCTGTTGTTCACTCCCTCACTTTCTGCCTTCCCTGCTCTCTTGACAGACTTCGTGGAAAATCTGCCAAGGATACGCAGTCTTCCCTGGATTCATATCTAATATCAAACCTCACTGAACTTAGTGATCTCATTAATGACAGAGATTCAGTAATCTCAAACACACTGCTCCATCAAGCAGCTTCTTAAAATTAGAGGGACTTCAGAAATTAAGCATCTTGCCTTTGTTTGATAAAGCCTTATGTCTTCAGATCAACTACTACCATTACATCCACAATGCACACTCAGTGATAGTCCTCAGCCATGAAACTCATCATATGAGTCTTCACAAGTTTCTGTCAAGATTACTTTCTGATCTTGCTGTTCCCTCTCTTTTTGTAACATGTAACATCAACTTATTATGCAACTTAGTACAGGGACTGCTGCTCAAGTCATTGCCATCCAGCAGCTGACAGCAAATACGAAAAGGAAACTTAAGAAACAGATGAAGATTTTTCAACTGTCATCTTTTCTGATCAGACCTTTAGGCCCTGGCAATCATACAGAGAATGGAGACAAGCACTAAGCTCACGAAGTTTCAGACCATTTGACGTGCAGAATGGGACTTTTCCTCCACTCATGTTCTGGGATCAGAGTACGCATCCCCTGAAGTTCAGCTCTGGATCTAGACTCGCTCTCCCTACTTACATGATTGGTCTGGATTCAACAAAGGCTCCAGGAAAAGAAATAAGGCAGAGATCAGCAAGGCCCATAAAGCTCATCTGGAAGCCACATGTAAAATGACTTAGCCAATAAACTGAAAAAAATCTCTGCAGGAACATTAAAGAAAAATCAAAACAAGTTTTTCCAGCCAAACTTCTCAAAGGAAATCCATAATAGTATTCCTCTTCCTTTGGTTTAAATACTGAACTACAGCAAAACTGGACATCAGCCACTTTATTCTACCAGGACTTATTCCAAATCAAAATTGAGAGTAGTATGCAAAAAAAATTAGAGTACTGCAGAGTAATCTATACCCTCCTTTCCAAAGTAGTCATTTAAATGCCAGACAGACTTTCTAGAAAGATTATACCTCTTTGTGAGTATTTTGATGTTACTGCTAGTTACATAGACAAAGCTAGTGGCAATCTGGGAGCGCATTCACTCAGTGACCCTTCTTCATAAGATGATCCCATGCCACCATCTCCAGCTTTTGCAGACCATGTTACCTGTAGCATGTTACTTTTCTGTATGAGGTCTAGGTTAGTAAGGCTTCCACAAATAGCGATTTGCAACACATCCCAGGCACAGAAGTGAGATCAGCAGAAAGCAGGGGAGAGGCTGTTTACAGTATATAAATTCTGAACAGAGTGCCTTTAATAGTGACCGTAGCAGGTACCCATTTGGCTTAAATCATAGCATGCAACCATCATATTATTTTATTTTATTTTTGCAGAGGTGCAGGTAGCAGGAGATCTTGCTGTTCTTATCCAAGTTAGCTCCCCAAAAAGGACAACCTCAAGCTGAGCTTGTGCATCTGAGTAAGCTATACTGGAAAGAGTGAGAGGCAGCAAAAGGAATTTTCCATTTTAGAGAGATAAGAACCACTCCAACACACTGTGAATCCACTTTTGTCTCCCTTTATGACTTGCAACAGGCACTATTTCTCACTGTTCAAAAATGGTCCAGTTAGTCAGACAACAAACACTGTTGATAAGTGCTACAGAAGCAAACATCAGTCATGACTAAGCTGGCATGGATAAAATGGTGTAGGCAGGCACAGCACACTGGTTTTGGCAAGTTACTTCAATCCACTGAACTGACCAGTATGCAGACTGGGTGGCTTGCCAATAGAAGTGTTTGTGTTTGACCAGGAACACTAGCAAAACAGAGAAATGGCGGGAGCAAGGGAAAGTGTGTACTGCCCTTCTAAGACACAAGCTGATCCCATCTAGGCTGCTTTTTGTATCTACTAGTTGTAAAAGTCAAGAACAACTTAGATACATGCACACAAGCACTGTTTTCTTTTTAAGTTGTACGTGCCACCACTTACTAAAGAACAAATCCACTTAGTTTTGCGTAGAAGCAAAGAGTTACATGAGCTGTAGCCACTCTACATTACATCTAACATTAGGCTAGTCATATTTGTATTGCCACACAAGATAGTATTTCCTTTGAAAATGATACAAAGCTGCATTTCACTACCAGTCTCACTTTTATCTTATTCTTCCAAGGAAGTACCCTTAGATTTTCATACTGAGACTTCAGCTAAAAGCGGTAATTTCACTAATACAACACACTTTCCTACCTCCTCATTTCACTGTCTTGAATCTATTGTACCACAGAAGTTGGAGGATCCTGGAGTGTTTGCATCTGAAAGAGTGTAATAAAATTTATTCTTGCTTTTCACAAGATTTGGAACTTCCTGTTCTTCTTAGGAGTAAAATGAGCTTTATTATTAGGTTCCCAGCTGTTTGGTCATATTTGCAAAGTAAGAGCATCATATACATTATCTGTAAAGTTATTGCCAATCACAGCAGTCTGTACACCCAACTTACGAAATTTTTTTTCTCTGTATTCTTGTTTCTCTATATTGAATATAAGTATTACCTTAATATTTATATTACCTTACTCTTCAGTATTGTAATAAAGCAGTTGTTAAGTATTATAACTAAGTCAAGTTTCTTCCATTATTATTTCAGCCTGGCAGGTATATTACTCATAAAAAAACTCAACAAAGCACTCTTCTGCTTTCATACCTACACCAGCAGCTATAGATTCAGCTCTTGTTAGCTCATTTGTGTCAAATACTGGATGTAGGATGCAAGGTGCTGGCAGTGTGGAAGCTGCAGGGGTGGCCTCTGTGAGAAAAAGTCAGGAGCTGGCTTGTGCTGCACACAGACTTAGCCCAGTAACAAAATTTGTGTTGCCTTGGGAAAATTCACTTAAGAAAGAGTGAAACACTGCACAGGCAGTAAGGAGAAGGGACAACAATTGCGAGAAACAGCCCCTCACACACTAACATCAATGAAGGAATGCAGGAGGTGTTCAGGGGATGGAAATTAAGTTCCCCTGTATCCCACAGAAATGACTATGGTGAATTAGGCTGTCCATTTGCAGCTAAGGGAGGATCTCATATCTTCATACAGTCTCCCCTGGAGAGCCCCACAACAAAGCAGTTGGTATTTTATGAATGAGCTACAAGCTATAGGGAGACCACCCTGGCTCCTGAAAGACTGTAGTTCATGGGAAGATCCCATCACAGCACAGGAAAAAGTATGAGGAAGAAGAGACAAAGAATTGTTACAGACCGCCTGCAAGCCCCCATTCTTCATCCCATTGTGCTGCTTTAAATTGTCTTAATTTTCACCACTCCATTCTATTTTAAAATGACAATAAAACAAATTTTATTTTCCTCAAGTTGATTCAGCATTGCCCATTTACAGTAACTGATAATTAAACTTCCTGCCTTTATCTCAACCCACAGGCTTTTCCATCTAATTTGTTTCCCCTGTCCTGCTAAGGAAGGGGAATGAGAGTGGTTGTATCAGGACCTTGCAGCCAGCAACAGTCCACCCACCACAAATACCTTAACAGATTGCTTAACAGCTGCCAGTTTTGACTTTATACAGAGAACAGTATCTACTAAGACTGGCAGTCATAGTACTAATTCAGTCAGGAAATGAACAAGAATCTTTTTCAAACAATTTGGTAACCTAAAACTCATCTCAGGTTTGCTTATCACACATGGAGTTTCTCAATGACAGCTGATGTTAATGAAGCATTCTAAGATTGCAGAGCCTGCTCCCTGGCAGTCTTTCTACACTATCCTTCCAGTGCTCCAAGAAATACTGTTTTTTATCCATATCACACAAAGCATTTACATAAAAACTGACTCCTCTTTGGTCTAAACAAGAAAGAATGTTCACAAGGTGCAGCACAAAGCTTTTGGTTTGGCTTGGAAGGGACATATGCAGTCCATGTTGAAGAGGATGTCCCAGGGATGGTATATTAATACAAAATTCCACTTCAGATGGAGCAGGAGAGAAAAAATAAAGAGTCTTAAATTTCTACATTCTGCGTAGCCTTTTCCTTGTTCCTCTGACCCTACCATCTTGCTGGATACATAGAGAGACATGACAAATCTTCACTGGCAGTATAACTTACTTGCTTCTCTGAAGTGATATTCGTTCTCTCCTAGTGGAAAACTGTGGTTAAGAACTCAAAGCTTGCAGTCTATGCCACACGCTAAGAAGAGATACGCCAAAGATAGATCAATGCCTTACCTGACACGCATCTTCTTTATCTTCAAGGTGAGCAAAAACAAACAACAGCAATGTTTTCTGGAGCACTAGAACATTGCATGTAAAGGGACTGCCAGCCACCAAGCTCTATAAACAATTTCTCCTAAGCGTAGACATTATGACTGCACTACAAATAGGATTATATAAAGAATTTATTTAGCTAATTTAGTTAGATTTCAGAACTCATGAAACATTACCAGAGCTACAGCAACAGTAACTACTACTTTCATAAAGTAAACTATATTGCATATGAAAACGTCTACGCAAAAACATTTTGCCTCATGTAGCTATAGTATATATATGTTTTGTTTCCACTCACTGCTATTAGAGCAGATTTGTCAAGAATATTGGAAATTTATATGTTGTCATTAGGAAACATCATACTGAGAATAAAAAATGCTGTTGAATTCAATTAAAAACAAAAGCAGAGATCCGACAGCTGGTAAGCATGAATAGGTTCTGGGAAACCAACCATATATGAAGTCATTGTGAATGAAACACATTGCTGTTGATGCCAGATACTTTCTTATAGTCTTCTTATAGGTTCTAAGGTACCACGCAGAAAGCAACTAGATCTGAGCCCTAGAGAAAGGCAAAAATAAGGAAGAAGCAGTGGCAGAAAATAAAGAGTAAATGAAATGTTTGAACACAGAATTCCTCAAATATTAGGAAAAGAGCAGATTAGAATGACTGAGAAAACAAAACTCTGTAAAGTTCTATGAAAAGCCAAGTCTCCCAATGAGGCCTCACAGTGGCAGAACAGAAGTGGACAACCATTTCCCTCACTCAGCTGGCCACTCCTCTTTTGTTGCAGCCCAGAGCGCAGCTGGACTTTTGAGATGCAAGCACACACTGCTGGCTCATGTCCAGCTTTTTATCCACCATGACCTCCAAGCCCTTCTCCCCAGAGTTGTTCTCAATGTGTTTTTCTCCCAGTCTACATGCATACCTCTGATTGTTTGGACCCAACACCTTGCACTTGGCCTTGCTGAATCTCATTGAGTTCAAATGGGCCTCATTTTCAAGCTTGTCCAAGTCCCTCTGGACGGCATCCCTTTCTTCTATTGTAGACACCAAGCTAAAGTGTGCAAGTTTCACCTTGATGAGGGAGCACTCACTCCCAATGTCCGTATCATCAAAAATGTGGAAGAGCACCACTTCCTAGACAAAACCCTGGCAGACACCTCTCATGACTGGCTTCCACCTGGACACAGAGCTGTTGACAACAATCATCTGGCTATGATTATCCAACCAATTCTTTAAATATCTAATAGTCTAGCCTTCAAATCTGCATCTCTCCAATCAAGGCCACTGAAATGTAGTGCATAAGATTTATAAAGGACTTTTTCTCTCATAGAAATAGAATCAGTTATGTCTCAGTGTTGAAAGTCATCTCAAGCAAAAAGAATTGGTTTCCTTTGCATGATTAGTCTACTAAGGTCCTAGTTTCTCACTAAGTATATATATTGTTTAAAGCTAGATGTATAATCTCTTTTATAAAATGACAGCACCTATGATATTTTTTCCTTATTTCTGACATATTTCTCTACTATATACTTCTAACTGGATCCTAATAGGAAAAAGGACTTATTCAAAATGATTTCAGTATGTTTTTGACACAGAGGTAGACACACAAAAAAAATCTCAAATAGTAACAAACTTTCAAGTAAAAAAAAAAAATAATCAAAAAACCAGACCTAAAACCAACTTTAGATGTCAAAGTAGCAATGCAGAACAAGGTAATCAGATTTACTGCACTGTATACATAGTCCAAAAAGTATACAACTGAAGGTCCTTCTCCTTCAGGTCTTTAACCTACTAAGCCACTTCAGCTGACTCTTTCTCCACTACAGAATCAGAGTTATAAAAAAAATAATATTGCAATCATTTGATAGGCCTCACATTTTCAACTCACAAAATTATCTGTAGTCTGATTTTACATGGACTAAGATATGATAATATATAGTTCAACATACCAAAGCTCAAGCATTTCAGATTTAAAAAAATAATTAATCAGTTCAATCTGTTACAGTTTTTCACTGCAAAAGCTTGAAATTCTAATGATAACTGTGTTTAATTCACATTCTGAAAATTCAGAGATTTCATTAGAGGAAGTGAAACAAGACAGTGAAAAAAAGGAGAGATTTTGAAAGGAAGTCAAGTTATGTTGGTAGCCTTTTCCTGCAATTTTAGAATGGATAAGAGTTATATGAAGAGGGGAAAAACCTCTCCTTCAGGCTTGTTTGTCCAGATCAGAGACAGACTTCATGCACACAACATTCTATTTATTAAGCCACCACTGAAAGCGAGGACTTGAATATAGCATCCGAGCAATCAATTTACCGGGCTTTCCTTGACAGTAATTTTGACACAAATACACCTGAACAGAAGATAAACTGTTTCCAAGGTTAATAGACAATAGTTATTTCTTCAAACTAACCCCACATTTTGAAAATATATAATCCATCTGAATCAAAACCAACATTATGAGCAGTTATACTGTACGAGTTGTATGAGTTCATTCAGGAAAAAGCTGAAGCTATTCCTGAAACTATACATAACGTTAAGTTTTCCTGTTTTTTCTCATCTTTGAAAGTAGATAACATCAGCAGACCCTATGAGCCTACAAAGCCCTGAACAATGCAGTTTATAACTGATCATACTGAAAACAGGAGTCTGGTCCAGAAAACTCCAGAGAGGCCTTCAACCTTAATTATTACATGGACATATAGAATTAAAGTGTATAAACTCTACTAAATTTAATAGATATAAATCAAAACAAATATATTAGAATACATTCATGACCCAAGACAAAATTGTCTTTCTAACAATACAGCTCAATACAGTCATAAAAGGAAGTCTACTAACGTAAGTCCATGCTCATCAAATACACTTATAACTGACAGTATTTCCTTTAAAAAGCAATTTAAGTCACATCTTTTCCTACAAGAAAACAATAGGATTGGAAGGACTGAAAATAACCCATTTATTACTTGTCATGGTTTTATGACTTTTGATTATCAGTATTCCACACCATAACATCATGTAGTGCTCTGTGAGTTAAAGAGTTAACACCCCAATTCTGTAGATCATCAATAGTTCCAGGAGTACCTGTTTCAGAAGAGAAGAACAACTGTGTACCCCAGAGGGCTTTGCGTTGCTTTGCATTTTTCCATTTTCCACTCAGAGGGAAAGATAAAAGCTGTTGACAAGTCACAGTATCTTGTTCTTTTCCCTTTTGGATTGACCCAGCAGCACGAACTCCCTGGCCATCTTGCCTCCAGGATTAGCATAAGGCCTTTGGTTTTGGACACTCTCATTTTATTTGATTTATTGGCTTAAATTCTAGTCATATTATATTATATTGTGCTAGTTCGCATTCCAGTATCTTATTTAGTAAACTAGCTTTCCTCCTCAGATCGTCGTTACTGTTTTATTTTTAGGCCCATCTCCCTTTTCCCTTTCCTGGGGTGTGGGCCTGAGGGTCCCCCTACCGCACTCATCACAGAACCGGGCGGTACCAGCCTGTAAACTGTTGATATTACTGTATCTCATATTCCAGACAGAGGTCAAGTAAGTTTACCGGGAAAAGTCACATAGCTTCAATGCTAGCAGCACTATAGCATCTATTAAAGGGGGTTGCTGTGTCAAACACCATTATCCCACCAATTTCTTATTCTAGTGTGGAGGAATTAATCCAGAGACACACCGTATCCCACTACTGACCTGTGTAGTTACAGGCAATTACAACTTCTTCAATATCAAGCAGTATACAATGAGATCAAACGGAGATGATACAGTCATAGACTAGCATACTTCTGATAGGGATCAAGGCATACTTGTAAGATTGACAGAATCATAAGCAATCCATTGTCACCAAACCAGCAGGTGACAAGCCACTTGATTTATAAAAGAAGCAACAATTCATATAATCACTTAGTATCTTCAAATAGTTGAAGTCACAAGGCAAAAGTGTTTGGTCACCTTTATCCTCAACAGCTTTTTGATAGAAAAATTTTGAAAATCTTAAATACACTGCTGCATATTTAAGCATATACAGACAGGAGGTAAGCAAAAGAGGCATCAGGTTTCGTTACCCTGGGAGACAGTGATATGTGAGAAAGTCAATAACAAAAGCAAAAATGCAGAAGGGGAAGATTTTGGAAAAAAGTGGCTGCAATCACTGTGACTTGCAATG
Source organism: Odontophorus gujanensis (assembly GCA_013399175.1). Classification (NCBI taxonomy): domain Eukaryota; kingdom Metazoa; phylum Chordata; class Aves; order Galliformes; family Odontophoridae; genus Odontophorus; species Odontophorus gujanensis. The sequence continues at coordinate 180,428 of VXAB01013767.1, forward strand.
GAGAATTAGATAAACTGCTGTAAGCCTGTAGGTCTTTGTTCAGACAATGTCCTTTTGTTCACTGAGCTTGCTTATTTTCAGTTCACTACCTAAGGTTACAAGTTTCTTATTATACAAAGTCTCAGAAATGGCATGAAATACCACGTGTTTGTCTACAGCAGTTTCTCTTTCTGGAATTTCACAGACGAAACAACCGAGAAATACTTCTTCATATCTGCCAAGGTTTTTACTTGCAAGGAACACAGATTTATCCCAGCCAAATTTCTGCATGTCTCCCTGCATTTCACACACATGGCACAGGTAACCTGAAATAGTCTGTCAGAGAACTGTCATTTAACAGACAATGACATTAGTTTATTACCTCACCTATCAGTTCACCTGCATCTTTGTATGAAGATCATCATGTCCTGATATGGGCCACATTTAAGTTTGGGAGTAGTCCTGTTTTAAGCAGGAGGCTTGGTCCAGAGAACTCCAGCTCTTTCTGATCCACGTAATTCTGCTGTTCGACTAAGAAAACTTCTTCACAAAGTTTTTCATAGTCTTAGAGGCAATCATATGCTATTATTCTCCTCAGAAGATGTTTGGAAACACAGTGATGGTGAGCAAAATAATGATATAAATATCAATATACATAGGTTGCTCTGAAAGTAACACCTCCTACTTATTTTCATGGAAATGATAACAGCTACAAAGAGTATAAAAACACTATTAAATAGAGGAAATTCTCACACACCGAACACTAATGTTCAAAGCAGTCACCACCACTAGCTGTGCATTTTCACCATCAATGAACAAAAGCTTGTATGCTGTACTCATAAAAACATGTACCAGCAGAAGTGACCCACTATGGTTGTCACCACTGCCTCCCTGTGCTCACATCAACTGTTTGGTCCCCATAAATGTTCAGAAAGAGTCAATGAATATCAACGGGTGCCACTGTACTGCACGGAGGAATTCAGTGACACACCTTTGCTTCATACGCACTACCATGTCAGATGTCATGTTATCAGACTGCACCACTGTTGCCATCTTTCCCATGGCAACAAAATGTAATGGAATATTGTTGAGAAGGTTCAATCTCTACTGCCATACCATCACCTTCTGCCTCTGACTTCATAGGCTAACATAAAAAATAGGAAGCATTACTTTCGTAGCAGCCTCTGTATGTTGATACACATAAATACGAAGATATCAAAATCTGAATGTGTGATAATAATGATTATCTGTATTACATGGTACTTTAAAGTTAAACAGGCTCCCAAGTAGCATTTTCCTTTATAAAAAATAAAGTATCCTTAAGACAGTAATGAAAGTCACAAATACAAAAAATAAAAATAAAATAAAATAAATATGCACTTACAGTTCTATTGCTTTGTTCCACATGATTACATATCCAGAAAGAATGAAGGACTCGATATTTACAATGTGTGTATTTCCCCGCTCTGTTCCAACATAAAGCCATTTACTCTGGAAAGGTAGATGGCAGTAAGTAATTCTGTAAAGGAAAAACAAAACAACAACAAAAAAATCCTGACTGAACACTGTATCAACAAATCTAATACTTTCATAGAGAAGATAATGTTCTTTTCATTTTAAAACTTCAAGAAATTCTGCATAGCAGGTATAGCATTCTGAAGAATGTGCAGTTTGGGAGATAGTTACTATATTTAGCTTTTGATTCCAGTCAGGTTATTTCCAGCTTATATATACAAGCTTGATGTAATCACTATACAGCAATTTTTGTTCTTAACATCTCCCTTCCCCATAAACAAATAAACAACATTCAAGACAATAAATATTTCTATTTCTTATTCTTAGGCTACAGGATTCTGAATTCATTACAAAGGAACGAGAGGGAAATCTTGTTTTCTTGATTCAACTGAGATTCAAGTATGATATAAACTTTGTTCTCTCCATCTGCACAAAGCTATATTTTCTCATTACTTACCGAATTTGGGCAATAATTCCACTGCCTTTAGTTGGGAACAAATCAACTTTTCCTAGAGAATTGATTTGAGAGTGAGAATTACAGTTTAGTGTGCATAAATTAAAATACCTTCAAGGAGAAACTTTGTACTTACATTGTTAGTACAGTCAAATCAACAAATATCTGACAGAAAAAAAAAATGTAGAAGGTTTATGCCACCTATATATTCCTTCCTGGAATCTGTTAGCTTCATTATTCTGTACATAAGGAATTTGAAGAGCAATCTGTTCTTTTCACTTCGTAGTTTTACAAATATGAAGCTTGCTTTTACGCCTTCTTTTATCCTTTGAACACCTCAATTTCTGTTGCTTTCTCTTCAGCAGTATCATTTGCTATGCTTTGGTTACATTCATTCATACTGACTCCAAATTTTTATCTCTTGTGTTTCTATCCTAGCTCTACTCTTCCTTGCATTACAAAACATATGCCTGCACTGTTAGGTTACAGCCCATGCAAAAACTTCCTTAGTTCCTGACTGAGAAATCCTCTTATTCACTTTGTATTAATGTTCATTCAGCACCTGCTTGTAGTAAACTGTTAAGTTATAAGAAGATAAAACATTAGTAACTTTGAAAGTGTTGAAAATGCAGCTCTCCAGAGACCGAGAAATAACTCACGAGTTACAAAGTGAATTCTAGCTGACTAGAATACTTCTTATCCAAATTTTTGCAGCTGAATTGTCAGTCTAAGCAAGTTTAAGTCTAGGATCATATTGAATTTCAGTACTCAGATAAATCAGTTCACAAGCAAGAACAGTGTACTGCAGAAAACTTCATCTCCAAGGCACAAGACTGAATTCAATTACCCACAGATGAAATAAAGTCTCAAAATCACCACAGACAATCCTAGACTGTTTCAGTTTCCTTTTAAAATTCGCTTCTACATTATAATCTCCAGTACGTTCTGCTACAGTAATCATCAAATCAAATGGGTGTCCAATGTTCCAGCTATTGTATTGCCTCCATTTGCCTATCTTCATTTTAAAATGTCAAGGACGCAATGTTTCAATCTTGTTGTAAAAGCAGAATCAGACTAAAATAATCACAGAATGGTTTGGTGACCCTGAGGGACACCACTCATCACCGGTCTCCTCTTGGACATTGAGTCATTGACCACAACTGTCTGAGTGTGACCATCATCACTGACCAACAGTTACGAGACTTATTTTCTTGCTGGTTTATCTGAGATTCAGTCACAGTAGCTACTAGTACCTGGGATATATAGTATGAACAACCAGAAGAGAAAGACACGTTGCTGAAGAATGAAGACAATGACCAAAAATTTTACTATTGTCTTAAGCTCAGTTATTTCCTCTTTAATAACTTAATTTAGTTCTGATGGACTTATAGGACAGTCAGATAAGAAAATAATATTTGCATTCCTTCTTCCACAATGAAAACTAACCTATGAATCTTTAGAGATAGCTAGTAGAAAAGAAAAACAGAAAACTGTAAAATAACCCCCCAAAACACTAAACCACCTGACAACAAAAACACAGTACTCAAAACAGAAGTACAGTTACATACACAGTATGTAACAAATCTACATTTAAAATTAAATGCATATTAGAGCACAGAGTTATAGAACTATTGGGCATTCTAATATGAGGCTTCACCAACCAAAGCCATATAATTTTCGTATTACCAGAAATCTATGCACTGTTCTGGAGTAGTTTCCTTTTACATTATGCAAAATAAGCACTAAATATTTTATGTATTATTACCATTTCACTTTTACAGAAAATATTAACTTCACTTTAAGGCTTGAAAGCTTTGAACCAAAACTCAGATTTTTACAATCACCTTGTATTTCAGTAGGTACACAACAATTTCTTCAGGAGAAAATAATGATGTCTCATACCATCGTTTTTATTCTAGATGAAAAGTATCCCAATCTTTTTTGTCACCTCTACAAATGATCAACTCACAGAAAAAAAAATAAAATAAAAAAATAAGGCTATCTTTCTTCTTAAGAAGGTAGGGTTTGCAGTGATTTGCACAAGTGTGAAGTATGTCTGGCAAAATTTAATCAGACTGTCAATCTGATTGAGGTAATATGGAATCAAATTAAATGTGGACCTGAGAACCTGCTCAACACTGAACACTTACAGAAAGCCAGTCTGAATTGTGGATATTTTACATTCTTTGCATCAATCCAGCATTAGAACAAAACAAACAAACAAACAAAAAAAAACAGTATGAGTCTTATTGATCATGGAAAGAAATAGTGAGAAACATGAGCTGCTATCTCAAAAGATATTCCTATGCTGCTAAATTGGCTAGAATGTATCAGTTTTCCATTGTAAACAAATCCTAAATTAGGACATAAAACATAATAAATAATTTAAAAAAGTCAACAGGTGACAAACTAGTATTATTACTCAAAAAGTATATAAGTCTTGAGATTTTTCTAAAATTATGTAAGCAACATAAGAGAAATAATGGTGTAATTTTAAGAGGCACTGTCAAAAATTTAAACCCTATTTTAAAAGGAATATATTCTCAGTAGCAACCCTTGAAAAGGTGCGTTTTTCAGAATGCACTCCACAGTCCAACAGCTTGGACCAAAATAACTTCATTGCATATCAGTATAATGCTAAAATAATTTAGATTGCTATGTTCTCTAAAATACTAGCAAGAACACTTGGATGGTTTAGAATGATTTTTCTTTTTTACAATAATGATACTCTAAGAAAAATAAAATACAATTTCCAGGACATCTCTTTCTGTCTCTGTTGCATTATTTTTTTTCTGTTTTCAATAGGAAAGATTTTCCTGGAATATTTTTCCTGGGGAACGGGTTCAGAAAGAGGGAGAAGAAATTGTATTTTTGTCAAAATGAGGAAAAGTTTTTCCAATTTAATTATCTAATTGCTCATCGCTTCATGTCCAAACTGCAAATGAATTTATACAATGCCTTTTCCACTTGCATTGATAATCTTGTGTATGGAAAAGCAAAGAACATTCACAGCCCTTATGCTTAACACTGAATGGCAGAAGAAGGGTTCAGTTTCTGTGAGTTCCTACTAAAAACAAAACTTGGCATTAGTACTCTGCCAGAAATCTACAGAAACAAACTACACTCTGAATAGATAATATCCAAAGGAGAGCTACAAAGATGGAGAGAGACCTGGAGTTGAGGACATATGAGGAATGGTTGAGGCCCCTTAGTTTGGTCAGCCCAATGAGGAGATTGAGGAGAGATCTCATCTTAGTCAACAGCTCCTCCTGAGGGTAGTGACAGTGTGAATTTCCTCTCTCTAGCGACAGCAATAGAACCTGAGGGAATAGCACAAAGCTGCAACAGGGAAGGTTCAGGATGGATATCAGGAAAAGTAAAGCTACTAATCACTGAGTAGCTGGTAAGGCCCTGGAACAGGATCCTCAGGGAAGTGGATATGGCCCCAAGCTGACAGAGTTCAAGAAACATTTGGACAACACTCTCAGACTTGTGGTCTGATTTTTGGGGTGGTTCTTTGCAGAGCCAGGAGTTGGACTTGATAATCCTTATGGATTTCTTCCAACTTGCGATATTCTACAGTTCTATGAAATCTGCAAACTTTACAGACAGGGTGCTCAAACAGAACAGGAAAAGGAGAAGAGGAAAAAAAAACCTGCAGGAGCATTAACCTGAGGAACATAAGTAACCATAAGCCACCTTCCCTCAAGAACTACTGGGTCACTGTCTTGCACCCAGTGTTACTCCAGCACAGAAAAGTTCAGCTGCTGAAGAAGCCAATCTCCTTCCTACAGAAGTTAAGCATGCCTCAGAAGACTACCTTTCAGTTAGAGTGATTACAGTTCCTCTCCCAGCTCCACTGTCATTATTTGCACACCACTGATAATTTAATCTGTAGACTGTAATTTAGTGAATAAATGTTTGGGGCACTCTCTTATTCTGCTGAATACAGGACATGGGTTTGCTTCGAAATAATTATTGCACGAATTAGAACAACTTGCTAAAGGATATCTATCTTGACTTACAGATGTAAATGGTGAAAGATTCCCTACTGAATGTGAGGTACAATAAATCAGAATTTCATATCTAAAATGTAATTTAAATGCAAATATATCCTAACAAAAAGATTTTATTTGCACACACACATTGTTTCTATAAATTCTACTTAGAAAAAAATTGAGAAAACATTGTGACTTGATGTATTTACAGTTTAATTTTATGAAAATGATGCTAATAGATATAATAAATGTTTTGATAAATGCTTTGATAAAGCAAAAAGTCTCTGCAGCTATTTTTCTGAAATTATTGAGAAAGATTAACTGGCTGGTGCTCCATTGCTGCTTTCAAAGTGTTTAAGTTACATACATTTTTCATTATGTACTTAACAGAAATACTGCAATTACACATAAATGAGACATACAAGAGACAGTTAATAGAAAGTAAAATTTCAAGAACTGCATTTGAAAATTTCTTCATGACATTTTGTTTTTGTCTTTAGCTAGGTTTCTGTTTTCTTTGGATTTATTAGCACATTCAGAAGCATCATTAGTCTTAGAAATTGGATCTGCCTATTAACCTTTAAAGAATTAAAAACTAAAATAGAAAGAGCGAAGTAAAACACTATCAATAGGATACTATGTTCTTCTTTTTCCTCCTCCTTTCCCATTAAAAAGTCCAAAATGAAAGCAGGCTGTGCAGGTTCTCTGAAAGCTGTAAGTTCCTATGTAAAGCTTATGGATGGATGGTAAACCTATTGGTTAGTCTCATTCTTGAATGGTGAGCCTATTATTACAAATGAGTTTGCAGTAACTGGAATTATTTACAGCATTCCACAAATAATTGTTTTAAGACAAATGCTTACTTAACTACGCAAAACTTAAGTGTAGCAACTGCAAGCATTTACAATCTAAGTTAACACTAATTATTTTCAAGTAGTTAAACACTAAAGAACCCAGACAAATCAGAAAATGAATGTTTAAAAATATATTAGACAGATGACATCTTATTAGTATAGATCCACAAACCTAGTCATCTTCTTTAACGAAGACTGAATTTATGTATACAGATAAAACCTTACAAGGATCATTTCACAAGGATGTTCAAAGTATACAGCACACAACACATCTGTTGTTTCTGATGAGTTTTAATTCCTATAGTATTTCTTATTACAACCCCATAAAAAATCATCCTGTCCTGTTTAACATGCCATAACACATAGAAAAAGACAGCTCCACTATAACTATTTACAATACAGACATCTAAATCCATATCCTGGGTAACTGGATGGCTACTTGCCAAAGCAGCACGGCACCATTTTAACCGGCATTCCTGTAGCTCCAGAGTAGCTTGAAAGTCATTCTTGAAATCAACTTAGACAATTATGAAGCCTGTGCTACTAATAATTTATTCCATCTTTAGGATGATAGAAAATTATTTTCCTTCTTTTTGTACAAATGCACAGCAAAGAAGCACCCTGTCAACTCCTTTCTATGGTTTTGATTGTAAATTCATTCGGATGACTTATAGCACAGGTGTCCAACATTTTTGGCTTGCAGTGAAGTGATATTGTCTTAGGCAACATATAAAGTACATAATGTAGTCAAAGTAACAAAAAGTTTTTTTTATTTTTATTAAAAATTAAAAATAGAAGTATATTGTTTTACATTAAAATATTAAAATATCAAAAAAATAACTATTTAATACATTTACTTCCTATACCAGAACTGTTAAAAATCTATTTCAACACACTAACTGAAGTTACTCCAACGTAAGTGTAGGTACAATGTGCATCCCTGTAAACCCAATTTTTACATGCTTGGATTAGCAAGTTAACATGTTTGCTAAGGTGATTATTACATGTATGTCGTCCCATGCAGTCAGAATAGGAGAAACATTAATCAAATACATATTGCAAAACTAATAAAAAACATATTGTAAATTATACCTCTCATGAGCTTCTTGAGATGTTGACAATTACAAAAATCGTCAGTACTGTATAAGTATTCTGGATATGTCATCCACAGTGAATGAATTAACTTTATTTTATGAAATAATACATGCCTAATAATGATATAAGAAAACTTGCGTGTCTGCTTAATAATAAAAACATGCATCTTCACAGATACACACATGTAGATAGGTTCAAATATTATTATTGGTGATCTCTTGCAAAGTAGCACAAACTCATGTAACACATGGGTTTTGATTCAACTGTGTGGTAGGTGAGAAAGGCAGAGTTAGCACTGCACTATTCCTTCCCCTCCACAGCATTCCATTGTTGCCTGTGCAGTTTGCACTCAAGCCATCCACAAACAACTCATGAAAAATATCACTAGAAATCATACAATAATGTTAAAAGTTTACAAACTTGTGTGTGGCCTTGTTACTATCTCTCCAAGGCTGCATGCAATTCATGGTCTGCAAGTTGGACAAGCTTGGCTTGTATGGTTATGGGAGCAAGATTACAGACAATAAAAGTTACACATGCAGCACAGCTAGACCTGTAGTATCACACAATAACAATGCAGTAAATTGAACAAGTGTAATCACTGGGCTTGGAGACAAGGAACAAGATAAAGAAATTAGTCCTAGTTTCAACACTGGAACTTGCTTTCTTAGCAAGAAACAGATGCTGGAAGAAATCAGCACACTTTTCATCAGTATCTAACTTGTTTCTGATGCCAGTTCCTGGTCCTGAGAACACAAAAACAAGAATAAAAAGCTTCAAAGAATCAGTGAAATGAACAAATTAACAAAACACTGTTGGTAAACAGAATTGTTGCTTTTAACTGGAGGGGAAAGAGAATTGTACATGATTTCTCTCAACTACTAACCTGTGAAATCACTGTTTCTTATTTGTAGTATATCACTTGCTTGACATTAATTTCTTTCAAGGTTAAATAAAGATGGAACTGCCATACCTAGAACTTTAGAAAAGGTGAACAATACAGACCACAGGAATAGCCACTGTATTTCTTTGTAGTGAAAGAAAAACCAAGAACGAAGGGTTAAAGGATAAGGAATGCTGTTTCCAAAAGAGAAAGTTCTTGATTCATTTCTTTAATTCCTTTTGTAATCATTGCATTAAAAAAGAAACAAAAAAACAAAACAACAAGACAAAAAACCCCTATCCTAAGGGTAGAGTATCTTCCACCCTTTCATCCAAAACAGAAGCTATAAATTAAAAATGCAGCTTTTGTATAAAAATCTCACAATTTCAAAAAAATAATTTATGAGCAAACTCAAAGATGGTAAGGTTGAAATTTGTCCTTTGCATGCAGTAATCTGTGCTTATATCATCCATTCTTACTATAGGGAGTTTAAAATCTATTTTATTTCAATATCTATTAAGCTACTTCGATCATCTTTCTAGTTCAAGATGACACTAAAATACTGAAATTGACTTCAAAGCAAAAAAAAATTACATTTCTATGTCAATGTACTCATGTGCACATACTTTTACTATGTATACGATTTTTTTCCTTATCAGCTTCCATCAATTAAAATTATGTAGCCTTATTTGAGACCAGCTGTTCCTATTTGTTATGCTTCAGTAGACAGGGATGCTGTGATTAACAGTTCTTGTTTTTCTGCAATCTGTAGTCCCTCTTCTCTTCCTGCTCATGTACTGTTTAATGAGATAATCTGAACACTGACATTACTAGTTCTATTTCTGACTTACTGGAATAATGCCCAGAGTTTACTGTGATAGAAGGAAAAGTATCCTAAATCACTGCACTGGATTTTGCTTAAAGCTGCCATGTGCCTGAGCAGGAAAGGGATGCTGTGGTTTTCAAAAAGCAAATGTCTTACTGCAACAGAAAGTTACATATTCTTCACTGCTTAAATACATGACTGGAAAGCTAATCTAACAGGGATCAAACAATAGATCAGAACAGGACTGGGAATCAGAAATGCAAATTTGAAACATAAGAACATCCTCATACAAGCCAAGAATTCCTGTAACTATAATATAGCGATAGGAATCTGGTGACTCTCTTACAGTGATCTGTATTTTATGCAGCCTGAATTTATTTGACTTTTAAAAGATTTTTTTAATTGCCCTTGTGTAATACTATATGTGTATTATATTAAATAGATGATCCATATATGGAGATCACATTACAGTGTTTTTTTTTTTGTAGTGGACTTCTCATTTGTTATGACTAAAGCCTCAAAAGACAACTGTTCATTGTGTGGCTGTATGTATGTATTTTAGTTTTGGCTATGCAAATCTAGCAATAGAGCAATCTGGCTGCTGTATGAAAACAACATTATGGGTTATCCTGCATTTTCTCAAAAAAAAAAAAGTGGAAATCTATTGACAAATTTACTTTTTAAATGGCATTAGGAATAACAAGAACATTGCTTAGTGTATGATTTATAGTTCTGCAGCACATAGCAAAATTAAGTCCACTGCTAAGAACTGAAAGATTTTTCCCTAAGAAAGAAGCCAACACAGAAATTACTCAGGGAAACAATCAGAGGTGGCTAGGTGACAGAAAAAATAAGTTTTTCAGAACATGTTTTTCTTCCCTTTCAGAGGAAAAAAAACCTACAAAGATGTTTTGAAATAACGGCATTTCAAAGATATATCTGTTTTATAATAGAAATAATGGATCAAAGTTCAGTCAAAGTGACACAGAGTAAAATGTTATTTGATTACCTCCCATAAGTGAATTTCATTTATAGTCCCAAAATTTAGCTTATTAACATCTAGAAAGAATACTTCTGGTTGAAAAACTTGGTTGGAAACTCACTATGTTTTCCACAGTAGAGTAAAATCTCAGATCCAAACTCAAGACTCATTCACATATCTGCCAAAACACCTTATTTTAAAAGCTTTATTTAAAGTAATAAAAGTTAAATGCACAGTTCAAGAGTGGATTGGAGTAAGTGGAGAATATCTTGCATAGTGCCGGCAATCAGGGGAAAGTAAAAGTGATTGGTTATAAGCCATCTTTTGCTTTCTTTGTCCTTACCTTATTAAAACCAGCTGTTACATCAAGGAATAATTCACACACAGCACAGAATCATAGAATCCCTAGAGCTGGAAGGGATCTTTAAAGGTCATCTAGTCCAACTCCCTGGCAATGAACAGGGACATACACAGCTAGTTCAGGCTGCTCAGGGCCTTATTTAGCCTCACCTTGAAAGTCTTCAGGGATGGGGGCATCCACCATATCTCCGGGCAATCTGTTCCTGTGCTTCACTATCCTCCCTGAAAAAGACTTCTTCCTTATATCTATCCTAAATCTACCCTCTTTAAGCTTGCAACTATTTCCTCTTGAACTATCACCACAGACCCTGCTAAAAAGTCTGCCCCCTTCCTTCCTGTAGCTTACCTTTAGATACTGAAAGGCCACTATCAGGTCAGTTCAGAGCCTTCTGGTCTCCAGGCTGAACAGCCTGAAGTATTTCCTTTTCTAATCATCAGGTCATTAAGAACTGACACGAGAAGAAAGATCTAAGAAAAGAAAAGGGAATGGAGACACAAATTTATAAAGGAAAAAAATAACAAGAACACATGAGAAATAGGTCACAAAGGGATGTGAATGAGCTGCTTTGCAGATACAAAGAAGAGAGAGAAAATACTTAAAATGCATGACAACATAGATACTAGAATAATAGGATAAATGTATACAAAATGGTCACAGAACTAAATTTAGTATGGAAACTGGAATGTTTCTTTCCATCAGAGGGATGAAATTAGTGTAGGACAGTAAGAGGAAAAGTGAACTTAAGCATGAAGAATTACATACAAGTGCAGTGACCCTGACTGCTGTAGGTGAATCACCTCCACTTAAGAGCTATCCTGAGCGGCACAGACAATGCAGGCAATGCTGTTCTGTACTTCAGGTACAAACCCTATAACTGCAACATAAACTCAGCCAGCTTGTGGCAAGAGAGTAGCCTGCAAGCAGTGCCTACTCAGTATCAGTGATTAAATCTCCTGTATGGTTTTGCCTATATCTAACAATGCAGCAGGAAGTTCCCATATTACATATCAGTTTAAAAGCAAAAATGATTAATACAGCTGTTACCTTGTAAGGAAATCCTATAATAGCCTGAGTGAGCAAAATGGGATAATCTTCTACATGAACAGGGTCTGAACAAGAAGCTGTGGCTGATCAAGAGGTTGGTTTAATGCTGTGCAATTTGGAGTTCCCAGCATCTAAAGGGAGATCAACTGTGCTATTCTCTCCCTCAGTACTAGCTATCATTTTAAATGATGCTTACAGTATCTCAGTGCCTTTCTTACTGGGGTCCCGAAGGACAAGCAACTCTTGATGCAGAACAGAATCAGTCTGAGTTACATAAAAAGAGATAAGTGACTGGTCTGGCATACAATTGCAGGAAAATGTAACAAGGTGGTCCGTTCAGTTACAGAACCCTAAAAGGCTCACAGACTTGGGAAAATATGGGTCTCCTATTTTATGATATGGGTGCTTGGTAAAAGGGGATGCTTAGAAGGCAGAGATTCTGAGTGCCTTCTTCGCTGCAGTCTTACTAGCCCTCATGAAGCACAGATCCCAGAGGTAAGAAAGTCTGGGGAAAGCAAGACTTCCTGTTGGTCAAGGAGGACCTGGTCAGAGAGCATCCAGCCAAAAATCAACAAACACAAAACCATAGGCCTGGACAGGATATACCCATGTGCGCAGAGAGAACCGGCAATGGTGATTTCTGAACCTCTCTCTATTATCTTTGAAAGGTCTCAGTGAACAGGTGATGTGCCTGTAGACTGAAGGATAGCCAATGTCACTCCAATATTCACAAAGAGCGAGAAAGAGGATCCAGGAAACTACAGGCCAGTCAGCCTCACCTCCATTCCTGGAAAGGTGATAGAACAACTTGTTCTGGATACCCTCTCCAAGCAATGAGAGGAGGAAAAGGTTATCAGGAGTAGTCAACATGGATTCACCAAGGGGGAATCCTTGACCAACCTGGAAGACTTCCATGATATCATTCACTGGCTGGGTAGAGGCAGTGAATGTTGCGTCCCTTGACTTCAGCAAGGTTTTTGACACCTTCTCCCAGAACATACTTGTTATGAAACTTAGAAAGTGTGGGATAAACGAGTGCACACTGAGATGGATTGACAACTGGCTGACTGGTAGAGCTCAGAGGGTTGTCATCAGCCGCACAGAGTCTGACTGGAGGCCTATAACTACTGGTGTTTCCCAGGGGTCAGTGCTGTGTCTGGTCCTGTTCAGTGTCTTCATTAACAACCTCTATGGAAGGATAGAGTCCACCCTCAGCAAGCTTGTTGATGATACAAAGCTGGGAGGAGTGGCTGACATACTGTAAGGTTGTACTACCATTCAGTAAGACCTGGACAGACTGGAGAGTTGGGCAGGAAGGAAGCTGATGAGGTTTAACAAGAGCACGTGTCGAGTATTGCAACAGGGGAGGAATAACCACATGCATCAGTATGGGCTAGGGGATGACCTACTGGAGATGAGCTCTGCAGAGAAGGACCTGCAGGTCCTGGTGGATAACAGGTTGGCCATGAGCCAACAGTGTGCCCTTGTGACCAAGAAGGCCAATAGTATCCTTGGGTGCATTAAAAAGAGTGTGGCCAGAAGGCCAAGGGAGGTGATCCTTCCCCTCTACTCCGACCAGGTGAGGCCACATTTAGAATACTGTGGCCAGTTCTTGTCTTCCCAGTTCAAAAAAGACAGGGACCTCCAAGAAGGAGTCCAGTAGAGGGCCATGAAGATGGAATATCTCCAAGGAAAGGCTGAGTAACCTGGGCCTGCTCAAGCTTGGGAAAAGAAGACTAAGAGGGGATCTGATAAATATTTATAATTATCTAAAGGGAGGCGGAAGGCAAATGGATGAGGCCAGGCTCTTCCCAGTGGTACACAGCAATAGGACAAGGAGTAATGGCCTAACACTTGAACAAAGGAGGTTGCGTACTAGCATGCAAAAGAACTTCATTATGGTAAGGGTGATGGAGCACTGCAACAGCTTGCCCAGAGAGGTTGTAGAGTCTCCTGCTATGGAGATATTCAAGACCTGTCTGGATGCCTACTTGTACAACCCTGCTTAGGCAGGGGGGTTGGACTCGATGTCACGTGGTCCGTTCCAATTCCTGCAATTCTGTGGCTCTGTGGTATTTAATATCTATTAAAAACTTGGATGTCACATGAATTTTTATTCTACTTTTGAGGAATATCAATCTCCAAAATCTGTTCAATCAAAATTGATGACTACTGTTATAAGCAAGCAAGCAATCCTATGTTTTATATTTTAGCCCCTTTTCTCATTGTTCAGCATAAGAGAAGAAGAAATAATCTTTCAAGTTTAAGGCTTCTTTAGTTATGAAAAGTTCAACACTGTGTGCATCTTCCTCCCATGCAGCAATTCAATAAACAGTTTGTGTGTTATTCCTTGACACTTATTTTAAGCACATAGTAAATATTTTTCAAGCTCTTACTCTTCAACCTACATTAATATCAAAAAACAGTTTTTGAACTGCTGAAGTAACTACTCAATTTTTGCCATGCCTTGATAAATAGTATGCTGATCTGCAACAAAGTTTCTCTCTCACAGATAACATCTCAAATTATCACTTAACTGTGATCAACTTCTACACACTAATTTATTAAACGTCCTTCATCACTAAAACAAGCATAAAAATAATAGATTTGAGTTGTGGCATGAACTGCTTCTAGCATTCTGCCTAAGTAACTTCTATGATGACAGTAACATAAGGATAATTGTGTGATCAAACAAACAGACCAATTATGGTCATCATATGTTTTTTCCACAATGAGGCAAGAGGAAATATCATAACGGTGGTGACAAATTGTTGTAAGACTGGCAAAGACTAGGGATTCATGGAAGATCTTCAATGTCAGTACCTACTTTTGGTTGCTAGAGTAGATTCTGTAACTATTACTTTGTTCTAACAATATACTGAATTATATTCTGAATAAGGGATATGTATATACAAAGGGTATACTCATAGGAATGTAGGAATATTCTGATGATCTCTTGTGCCATACATTTATCTTGAAGACTCATAACCACAGTAGAAAGGTCAGATTAAGTTGCTTGGAATTGTTAAATCATGTGTCAAAGAGGTCATCTTTTCTTGAATTAGACACGACAATCAATGGCTTGCAAACATCACTGCTTATTGATAGCACTGACCATCATTCCTTCAGAAGTGACAAGCACTGATGCAGGACCATGTGGTGGACATTTTGTAAAAACTTCAAGTTTGGTAGCAAACGTTAATCAACATCATCATAGCTATTTTTGTGTTCCTCTTTTTTTTTTTGTCCTCATTCTAGGAAAATTTAAATCCTGTCTGCCTTTTTCTGTTGAGACACATCTTGTAGAAAGGTTTGTGTGGTGAAATATTGCTTTCTGTTTAAATTTTGTCATTCTTTTAAACAGCCAAATGCAGCACCACATCATGTAATTAGAATGTTTGTATAATAGAGTGGCTGTGTAACTTCATCGAATCAATTATCTGTTATCATGTTTGATGACAGACCTCCAATTAATTTGCAGTTATAGAATATTAACCAGGGGGCTTTTCTATAAGAATTAAACTCCATGAACTGCCAATGACGCAAAATCTAAGTCACTAACACGAAAGTAAACAGATTCGAGTAGTACAGAGACTGCACAGCCCATCATTACACAATAGCTTCCTGCTGTCCTTTTGATGAGGCAAATAACACAGGATACAAAACCCTGCAAAGATACAGCAAGACTCCAGCTGCTCTCAGAAAAGAATACAGACCAACACAAAAGAAAGTCATCTGATCCAAAGATATCTCTGTCTTTTCTCTTTGATTCCAAGCACTGCAGTAATACCCCCTATCACCTTGTTCAAATACTGTAAAATCTCAGATATAGGAGTGAAGATTCTAAATAGCAGTAAGTTAAAGCTGACAGAGAATTGCTCTAAGTCATCCACTTAAGAGGTTCCTCTTCCTCTGTGCCAGCATATGCTTAACACATAGGAAAATATTAAAGGCCACAGCCCCAAAGGCAGTCACACAGACTCCTGGTGATTTCCCTTTAAGGAGGCACTCAAGGTATTGTCACAGCATCAGTGCATAGTGCATGAAGATGGATTTAAAGATCCAACAGAACATTCACAGTGTGTTCATAAACGAGTACAATGCGTTAGTGTATAAATTGACATAGTGCTGTCAGCTCACCTGTAACATGCCAATCAGCACTGCCTAAAATAAAAAAAGGAAGACAACCCCCAGTATCAGCCACAAAATAACTCTGCTAGCTCAGCATCAGAACAACAGGAGTTAAACCATGTTTGTAAAGAAAACTGATGTATGAAAGCCTGTATGACCTGAAATTCACACTTTTTTATTTTAAACTATGACCACTGCAATCTGAGTAGCACTAAGTCCTTATACAAACTGTATATTCTCAGTTATTTGCTGAAGCTAGCCTGCTCTGATTATTTAAAAAGAAAAACATTTACTGCAGTTTTTGGTTGTTATAACTCAATCCTAATGTTACCCATCAAGAGTCTTACCTGTGCTTCCTATTTGTGCACAAATCATGTATTATTAATGATATGGTACTGTCAAGTATGTTTTTGAGTAACAGTTTTATCATTACAGTTATTGTATTGGGACCAAGCACTGAAACATAGCACCTACATTTACTTGAAGGTTCTTCATGCTTCATAATACATTCCAAATACAGTAGGAGAAATATGATAGTCACGTATTTTGATAAAAGGCAAAAAAGTATCAAGTGCTAAAAAGTTCAGGAGATTAAACTATAGAATAAATACAGCACATTCAGTTGGCTACAAACTTAAAACAAGAAAAAATAAATAATTATTCTCTCATCAGTATCAGTATGAATCTTACCTCCCTTTAGCCTCCCCTGCAAAAGTAGAGGATAAAAAAAAAATTATCTGTTCCAACAGCAAAGAAGATATACATTTTTCTGAGACTGATCTTTGAATTTCCTGAAGAAAATCAATTCTGATCTCTCTGCTTCGTCAGGCTCCCAAATTCCCCTTACATCCATTTGCCACAAACTTCTTACAGCTAACAACCATTATTTGCTCTTTCTCTGAGTATCATGTAAGTCGTCTCTTCTGTATCTAGTAAAAAAAATATCTTCAGAAAAAAAAAACCATGGGAGCTCTCGTCTGGACTTAACTCCATTAGACACATATACAGAGAAATGCTAAAAATACATGAGAGGGTTAATGACGGTTTTGGCGTTAGTTTCTTTGATACTTGCCTAGAGGTTTATGAGGAATTTGAAAACGTATTCAAGTGTAGAAAATTGAAAACACAAGTTAGATATAAATAAATTTTGAATAACCTATGTCAAAAGAAAACGTAATAAAATAAAAAAGAAGCAATTTCACTCTGGAATCAAGTGAAGAAAACTAAAAACTCATAGCTGTGTTACAGAGCTATATCCCCAGATCCTTTTAAATCTCATCTCAAAAATGCCATTATACAATATTTATTTTCATTTAAATTTTTCTAGCATTCCAAATAACTAGCTTCCAAACATTTTGCCCAGCATTATAGGTTGTCATAAACAAAAGAAAATCTAGGTAAATATAATAAGGAAAGTTTTGCTCTTAGAACAGGCCGAACGTGTGTTTCATAAAAAAATTCTGATACAGTTATGATCACGCTAGTCTAAAAACTGACAGGCAAACAGGTGAACAGTCTCTGAATTCTTCTAAGTACTGATGCCTTAGGTTGTATGAAAGATGGTTGGCTGGAAAAATCACCGTAAACCAGAATACAGCATTTAGCCTTATCAATAACTTGTGAATTATTTATGTATCTGGTGAAAGTACCAAGACTGAAATATTTCAACATAATGAAGATGACAACTATAATTTTTCTCATCTTCCTTCATCCAGTTCCAAACCACTTGATAAACTTCTGTTTATGATTATCAATTCTTTGTAATGAGGATATTGCATTTTCTTTTCTACCACAAAAAAAAAAAAATCTGCAATTTAATTACATATATATCACATTGTCATTGAATTAATTTGAATAGAAAACAATAAAGAGTCTCTTTCGTTAAGAATTTTCAGATTTGTTGTAGCTAAATCTCTGATGAGACTCTTTCTTCAAAGTCTTGGTAAAGCATTGACGTTGATATCTTTCATCACTGTGCAAGCGAACGCATAAATACCTAAAAAAGAAGTTGCTGTATCTGAAGAAACACTGAACGCATATATTTAAAGAACTGCAGTGTCACTTAAACTCCCCCTCGAAACTATATATGCATTATAGCTAAGTTCTCAAACTTGAAAACAAATAGATCCCAAAGATGAAGATTGGAATAACCACTCTCCCTTCCAGAAAAACCCTGCTACATTATCCACTGAATGATGTTCTTCTGAATAGTGACTAAATTTCCTTACAGAAAGACAACTTTTTTTCTTAATATTGATACAAACATGGCATTCTGCCTCCATAATACTGTAGTAAGTTTTATTTGAGTGACTAAATATAGATTAAAGTACTCACCTTCTGTTTGTCTGAGTTTGAAAATAACAATCACTCAATCTATTTTCAGCAAAGTTTTTACAATTTGGTACTGATAAAGCAAAATTTAGAAAAGGAGGCTCTGATTCACTTGACATTTATGTAGTTTCATAAATTCACAACTGGTTTCCACTAAACTTACAGTATTTTATAATATTTTGAAGTACAGAAAAATTTACAGTCAGTTGAGTTACTCTGCCTAGTACTGAACAACAGGTCAGCCTCAAAGGATCACAGTGCTTTGTGTCTGGTCTTCAAACACAGTAACCATACCAACATTCACACCAGTTCATGTAAACAGAAGGTCAAATGAAAAACATCTGAAAAAAATAGCTTCACTTTATCTAGTTCTGAGAAGGCTGTAGAAAAGGAAAGCAAAGTTTTTGTTCTGTGGAAACAAGGTTCAAACAATGGAAGAAAAAATATTCAAGACATTATACCTTCCTTTAGAAAGACAAACTATCATATGTATTATTAAAAATCTGGAAAATAGGTGAGGTTTTTTTTAGTTTATATTTTTGTTTTGTCTTATGTAGTCTTACCGTTCTCTGTTAAATTTCAGAGAATGTAGGACAGCTGGTCGTTTCTGTCTGAGATTCCACAAATGAAGCGTATCGTCTGCACATGCACTGACCAAAGCACCCTAGAGCAGACAAAATATGGCACATGTCACACTTCTACGGGTTCTGTCTAATTCAAGTCATCCTCACTGTTAAAATGATCACTCCGTAGAAAATGGTACAATTTATGAGAAATGCTTGTTTTCTTTTATAAGAATATATTTAAACCAATTCGAATAAATCTAACATTCATACATACATCAGACTATTACAAGATCAGTTAAATTAAAAGTCCATCAACGTAAAATGCAAATTAAAGCTTTTTACCAAAGTTATCCATGCAAACTCCCACACATTTCCACACAAATATAGAGGTTAATGTAAAGAAGGACAGCCAGTACTTATTTTAAAAGGTGAGCATGAATGGTATGAATAAAGAAAAAAGGGATCAGTGGACGCACAAACAAATGACAGTGCCAAGAACACTACAGTAGCCATATCAAGACAACATGAAATTCAAAACTGGAACAGTGAAAAGATGCAGGTAAGAGAACATATGGACAGGTATCATGGGGATAGGGTCAAAGAGATGTAGACAAAAGGATGTTGTCTTTGTTACAGATCAAAAATACTCTGCAGGCTGGTTCTGCTTTTGACCCCCAAGAAACAGACTTGCTACAAGCTCTGCTCTCTATCTTCTTGGACAGCTTGAAGTAACTTATTCTTTCTCCTCCATACTACCATTCTCCTCACCATGAAACAGCACTGCCACGTGAAAACATCTGCTGAGGAAGATATCTGCAGCTGCATCAGTGGATTTACTACAGTTACATGTTAAATAAGGTCTGATAGAAAGGCTCAATCTCTACATACTCCTATGGCTTAGAACTGGACATTGCCCAAACAGAAGACAGTGGTTTATCCTGGCAAAGGGGGAGGACATGACTGAACAATCAGTTAATGCCAACTATGATGGTCTGATAAGAGATAAAGTTCTCTTCTTGCATCTCAGATTTCCTCCTTAATCCTAGCAACTGTTCTTTTCAATACTGACATATGCAAATGCAATTTATAAAAGTAAGACTTCTCTAATACAACTTAAACCACACTTTGTCATCTCCCGAAGAGTTTGGACCAATGTCAGAAATAGAATCTCTACCACAGAAATCAAGATAATCTTACATATTATAGCTTTTGCTAGTCACAAAAGACCACCTCATTCAAATCCAGGCTCCTTTATTTCCAACGCTTTTCCAACCTTTTTATAAAAAAAATATTTCTGAAGTCTCATTTACTACCATCAGAGGTTCAGGTGTTTTTCCAAACAAGCTCAGAAAAAAAGTACTTCTGAGATTTAAAAAATAAACCAAAACCCATCAAAACCCAAACTGTTTAATTGGGAAGCTCTTCATTAGAAAACTAATGAAAACTGAACTAAGATTATCATACAGTTTTGTCAAGCCATGAGAATCTGAAAACAATCGGTTGAGTAGATTTATAGCCTCAGCAAAGTCTTCTTGCCCACTATCCCCAGAGACCTTTGGCATAGAACAAGCTATAGGCTCATATTGTTTCTCTATATCATCTGAACCTGACTTTGACAAACCACATAGAAAGGCTAAGCATGCTTGTTTGATTGATGATCCCTGCAATTGCTCTTTATTACCACATGTAGAAGTGTATCCACAACTACTGAGCTTTTAGAAAATTACCATCAATATTTTTCCTCAGAAAAAGTCATTTATTAACTGCTATGTGAAACAGAGCTGTGTAGCATATTCAGTAATTGAATGGATTTTACATCTACCTGCAAACATTCATGTATTGACTACCTTTTGTTCAGCACTTTGTATTGATGTAAATAAACATTATAGTTTATGTGGCATACAATCACAGGAATAGCCTTCTAAAAGTCTGCTTGATGAGCATCCTTTGGAAGTATGCCACTTACTGTTGGCACAATTTGTCAACAGAAGAAGTTCTATCATTCAATTACAATACACCTGTTGTCTTATTCAACTAAACACATATAGAAGTATTCAAGTAAATATATACTCACCTCATTGATTAAGAACTGGAGCTGTAGGACTGCAGCACCACTTTCATGTTGGCAGTAGCAATCAACACCAGGCCTACCCAATCTGTTGCCACCAAAGTCAAGGATTCTAACATTTCTGTTATCACCAGAAGAGGGAAAAAAAAGGAGCTATCAATTAATCTCTAATTAACCTTTAATTAATTCCAATTCTTCTTGCTTTCTGCAAAATGAAAGAATCAAGCTGACTTCCCACTGCTCTAATTAAAGTATCAACACCATCAGTCTGAAACATGTGCACTTGTGAGCGATTTGCTAGTGCCTGTTCTTTTTCCTCTGAGAAAAAAAAAAAAGCATGAATTACAAAACCTTGGTACGATGCCTCTCAAGTTTCTTTTCATACCTAACTGGTTCATATAACACATGAATTTATCAAGACTAAGGTCATTGCAGTTTTGTAGCACGCTTTATTTTTTAAACCCGAAAAGAGGTTTTTTACAGTTAGTCATTTCACACTTGTGTAAAAAGCTCACATGCAACTAATTATTGCTGTTTCATCAACGCAGTGCCACACAGAGATGACCAAGTCTAGCTCTGAACTACATGGCCTAGACCAGTTCTTAGCCCAAGTGAAACCACAGTGGCAACTTAACTGAATTACTCAGAATTAACACTGATGTACTGCACTGCAGAAACATCCAGATATATCACAAATGTATTCTTCTATCTGTTCTCTTTGGATCTTTTCCTCTGAGCACTAAATTAAAATCTCAATAAGTTAGATTATAGCATTTCCTGTCAGAGTAAGAGAGTACAATAAGAAATCACTGTTCCAGAAAATTACCAGACAGTAAGTAAAACAAGAGAAATATAAGACATATTATTTACAACATTGCGGTATGAAAAAGGTGAAACACCTTTATATGCATTCACGACAGCAAACATTATGAAATAGGAAAAGAGATTTTTTACAAGGCAAGGCTTATCTTGTTGTATGCCAATGATCTACCAATTCTGAAGGCAAAGATCAGAATAGAACTACCTTTACTTTCCCTTTCAAAAGCGAAGAGACTTGCAGTAGAGTATTGTGAAACGAGGTGCAAAGAAGCGAAGTCTACAGTTTAGTAAATTTGAGGGCTAAAACTTTAAAATATCATCTAACTCCTTTTTCAGCTGTTACAGAAGCATTTTAATTGGAGACATCTGACCTGAAGAGACTTAAGTTTTATTCTGCATTTTCTCAAATGGTCTACTAGATAACAGTAGGGGAAAAAAAAAAAAACAAAAAAAAAACGTGACGGCTGCTCTAAAGGAATGCCTCCTAATTTAGTATGTTGGCCCATAAAGTCAAAGGTGGATATTGGTGGTATGGAAATCAAGGTTGAACCTTCCTGACAATATTCCATTNCGGCTGCTCTAAAGGAATGCCTCCTAATTTAGTATGTTGGCCCATAAAGTCAAAGGTGGATATTGGTGGTATGGAAATCAAGGTTGAACCTTCCTGACAATATTCCATTACTCTTTGTTGCCCTGTGCCAGATGGCAGCAGAGGGGTAGTCTAACAAAATGATGAATGTCATAGAAACGCATATGAAGCAGAGGTGTGTCACTGAATTCCTCCATGAGGAAAACTGGCACCTACTGACATTCATCAATGCTTACTGAATGTTTCTGGGGGTGGTGAGGCAGTGGGTGGTGCGTTTCAGCAGTGGTGGTAGCAACAGTGGATCACCTCTACTGGTGCAGGTTTTCATGAGTGCAGCGTGCAGGCTTTAGCATACTGCTGGAGAAAATGCATAACTAATGGTGGTAACTGTGTTGAAAAAAAGAGTGTTCTGTAGCTGAGAATTTGCTCTATCAGGTAGTGTGACTGAGGTCTTTGTATCTGTCGTAATTTCCAAAGACAGTAAGAACAGAGAAAAAAAACTAAGTTACTCTATATGCCTCTTATTCTCAAACCATAGTTCTGAACAAAATCACAACTATTAAAACAACATGAAACTACCTTTTAAACAACCTATTTTCAATGAACAATAAAGATATATATGGTAGTCTGTTACACAATCTAAGGGTTGATGGTAATTCCTTGGTCCATTTTGAATTACTTCTCTGTAATACTCTTTTTTTTATATTCTCTGTAATGGAAGAAGAATTAATGCTACTGCCAAAACAAACCAACCAACAGACCAATCATCCATAAAAGAGAACAAACAATTCCTTTGTGGGTTTCAAACATGGAGGAAATTTTCATCCACAGGGAATTGGATCTAGATGATTTCCAAGTCTTTTCGAGCTCAAACTTTTGCATTGTTCCACAACTTCAACTTAAGTAGCATATGCAATACAAATCTATTACAGTAGGTAATGATTGTACATATAAAATTATGCTGGTATTGCCCTGATTAAGCAGCTATCACCCTTCAGCATCAGTATCATGCTAAATAAGCCTTCTGGGAAACATTCTAATGAAGCCAATTATTTCATTCAGCATATCCCAAACAAACAAAGCACTCTCCAATAATTCACATCTATTTGCCTAAGTGTTCATCCTGAAATACTTCACAAATTACTAAAATGAGAGAGAAATTACGCTGTCTGCTTCAGTCTGGCCAATTGCCCTGGAGCAAGGACCGATGCTTACTTAAATAGAAGTATTATCACTGACTAATGGTGGTTTTCAAACATTCTGGGAGCTGTGTTGAGATCCTTCCAGCAGAAGGAGCTGAAGAGATATTATGATTTGGCACATGTTCTTGGCACTTTATCTCATCTTCTGCAAACTTTATGCTCTGCTGCCAAGCATGGAGGAATAAACTGTACCTCAATGAACCTTTTAATACCAGTGTACTCTACCAGGACATACAGCAGAAGTAGTAACAATGAAGGCTTTGGATTGAATTTATAATTTTGCCTTTCTTTTAAATAATGACGTAATTAACACAGACAGTGCAATATTTCTGAGAATTCTGAAAGAGAAGACTAATCTTGATACATTTGAATACCTTAAAGTAGACATCATGAGTATCAAGGACAAAAGCTGGTTCTTCTCTCTTATCAGTATGCTGGATCTCTCAGGGGCCTTTACAGACACGCCAGATTATGCTAATTTATACATAAAAGGGAAAAAGATGAAAATTGTCTGAGTCTGTAGGGACACGCAGTGAAAAAATACAAACAATCACATGCATCAAGTGTGACAGTAACAACACTAACATTTAATCCTGGTTTTAAAACCTGAATTTGTGAAACAGGCTATTTTGCACTGTATTCACTTGTATGCAACAGTTTTTCAGAGAATGTTTCAACATAGTATTCATCTTATAAGTAAGCATCACATATGAACTCCCCCCAAACTATGCTGTTTACACTGTTTCAGGTTTCTCCTGTAGCTATATAAAGAAGAGAAGCTGAAGAGTCATCTAAACCTTTTCCCTCCCTGGTCAAAGGAGTACTAGTCTGAACTATAAATAATAACAAAAAACCCAACACATTTTCCTAGATTATAATACTTTTTCCTTCTCCCTCAGATAAGAGAGTGCAGATGTGGGGTACAACAGAAGTAGCACTGCTGCCTGAAGGATGCCCTGTCATCTGACTTGCACTGACTTGTACATGTTGAGTTCCTACTCAGTATGCAACACTCTAAGAGCAGATGCTTGTGGGCTGGTGATACACTATTACATAAACCAACTGTAAAATTGGTTTAGCATGTTATTTGAATATAGGGCAGTTTTTTATTTTTGTTTTTTGTTTTTTGTTTTTTTTTTGCAGAAAAACTTTTGCTGACTTGAGTGATTTATCAGTTTAAAAAGCCACAAAGCATTCAACTAAACAGCTAGTGAATAAAATAACTCACATGATTCCATCACATCACTAACTAACTAAAACAACCAGTAGGCTAGTCAGTTGTATCTGTCAAAATATAAAATGATGAAAGAGTTTGTCAAAAGTTAACAATTATATAAACAAACTTTGATGTTAAGGCAAGATGATCATCTAGAATTGCATCTCTGGACATAGACATAAGCAGTTCCTGGAATATTTAGTCTTTCTGTTCCTTCCTGGAATCCTATTAAGTCTCAGATAAACTTATTCTCTATATACTAATGATAGTGCATTTTCTGGTAGTAATAAATGCCACAGCCCTAAGTTCTTGTACTTCAAATGGGCTTCCAGATATATATTTTTCTTTTTATGAGACACTGTATCTTCATTTAAACATTTCAAACAGCAGAGAATACATGATTTCTGAAGTGCATTGCTCCAGTCTTTTGTTATCCTCACTATTAAGAATGTCATGCTATACGTAGCACACATATACACACAAATTCAGTTTCAAGCTTTTGGATTACATTTTGCCATTCAATACTAAATTAAATGGCTTTCTATTAGTGGAAGTTTCCTGCTGTAGGTGCTTTGAAACCATGATCAGGCTACATCTTACCCATCTCCTGCATCAATGCAAACACAAAACTCTAAGCTACCTTGTTATCATGTCTAGATCTTGAGTAGTTCTGATTTTTTTTCCTGCATGCTTTATAACTTTTCTAATCTTTTTTAAGGTATGGAAAATAGAGCCACACAATCTTAGGACTGTCTGCTTTCATACAATACAAAGAAAACAGTGTTTTATTGTTTATTTTTTTTAAAGGATCTCTGGGTGACAACTCACAATTAATTACATTAGCAAACTGGACAATCATATTTCATAATTTAAGAATTCTGAATTGCTTTAAAAATAATGCATCCCTCACAATCCTCATACTATTAACATGTTCATGAGCTCAGTAACTTCAAAATAATCTGAAACCAAATCATAGCCATATGACCTTCTGTGTGCTGTGGATTCACTGGAAACTGCTTAATCAAGCAGTAACTCAATTGTTTTTCTCTTATTTGTTTTAAATACTGAAGTATTCAGTTTTACAATTCTCGATTTCATCAAGCTGCTCAAATAAGAAGTTTTTTTTTCTTCTCTGCTAAGAAAAGGTGAATTACCTGCTGTGACTGGCTGCTCTCTAGCACTGCTAAATACGGTATCTTTCATATATACAGACAAACATTTGGGTACCCAGTAAGCATAAGGTTTTGGTCTAAAATTACCTCTGCCTTATTTATTTTTCTTGACATAGATTTCTTCATTCATGCATACAAATTACAGCAAGCACAGGAACAGCTGAACATCAGTTACAACATACAAAGGCCTAAAGAATTTGCTTCCGGCAACTTTGATTTCTTCCAGGTTAAATCACTTACAGATAGACAGTATTTAATGCAGTTGGATAGCTGGATGAATGCTGTGAAAAACACCAGTGACCATTAATACAAGTTGGATGCAAATTTACATCAACACTTCTCAATTTTGATTCCTATCAACTTAGAGGCTGTTTTATTTCTCAAAATAACTGCAGATAGGAAAAGCATTACCAGCATTCACAGGGCTATATGTTTTACAAGACTATGTCAAAATATCTTTGTTGTTTTAGGAATCATTTGTTCCAGATACGAAAAACAGGTACAATCACTATGGGATTGACTCCAATCAATCCTAAACCTCAAAGAGCAAATTGTGAAAAACAGATATTCTGAGGCAATGACTTAAGCAACATTTTTCAAATAGCATGAAGGGGAATGATTTCACACAAGCTATTTGTGTGAAACCAGCTAGCCCGAAATTCATCTCCAAAAAGGAGTCATTTAGCTGCTAGCCTGTAAAAGCTTCATGTTGCTAGGCAGCCACTTTGAAAGCTCAATATTTTGAGGTTGTACTTCTTGTGGCAGTAACAAATACTATTAAGTAGGAGTTTGCATTTACAGAGGGCTTCCATTTTTTTCAGGCAGCTCACTAACACAGATTAAAACAAGAAAGGCAACAACAAGTGACAATGGAAATCTGTTGATGTAAGTGAACAGTGTATTTATATACTCATAAGGGCCATTGTTGTTGAGAAATTCATAAAGCTGGTTTATAAACACTCCTTGTTGAAAGCTACAGAGTGAGTGAACACACTGGAAAAGATTAACTCTGCTTCTAACATATGCTAAAGGTTATAGAAACCTAAACTGAGTTACAAATGAAGGCCGTATATTTTGGAAAAGCAAATCACTTCAACATAACTAAGTGCCCACACAACACCATAGAGAGACAGAGATAAGAAGAAAAATGATATTAAAACTAAATATTATCCCATTTTTTGCCTTTCAGAGGGGCCCGTAAAATATACAATACACAGGCCATCTATGCACACAGATGGAAGCCCAACATTCTCTTACAACAGAAAGCAGACAGGTAGCTTTAATTTAGCCATTTTTAATTTCCATTTGCACAGCCTTTAGACATTAATATTTAACAGTATTTGCTACATATATATCCATATATCCAGTACCTAACACTGCACATATGGATTACAGCTGATATTAACTGATAAAAAATACTATACTGTTACTGATAAAAAATACATCTACCTGCAACTATTTTATACTGAAAAAATATTGAACTTAAAAGGTAAGCATGACCATTGTGTTGGTATTTGTTTATCCCTTTGGCTGTCAGTATATTTGAGCACATCTGTTGATGATAGGCTAAGAGGAGGTTTTAGGAATTTTTTTTGTGCTCTTCAAGCAAAAAGTAGAAGACTCTTTATAAGTTCTGTGTAAGGTTAACAGAAAAGACTTCATTTTCATATCAATTAAAGAATTCTCATTTTCTTACAGCACATATTTCTTTGAATGGTTGTTGAATTTTTAGCATTTTATAAGTGATCACCAGGTGCTGATTTTCTCCACAGCTGCCAGTTACAAAGAATAACTGGTAAGAACAGAAGACAAGATGAAAAGCAATCACCTAATAAGACTTTCTAAAAAAGGTCAAAAGACCTGTCAAACTAAATGCCTCTAAAAATAGAGAGCCATTTTTCCAAATATTAATTCCTTCTGCAGTTGCTATGAGAAAGTTATATAACTAAAATGATCTATTAAACCTTAATCCATGGCAGGAAAGCGCTTGAGAATACACATGGCACCGCTTCTTTTAAACAGAGACAGCAACTAGCCATTACTGGAGCCCTTTGAAACAAGATTGAGTATTATCCCCAAGCCCACTGGACTTCAAATATGGCCAATTCTGTTGGAGATGAAAACAGATGATTAAATAACATTCCCTCTTATCTGACAGCTTCATTATATACTTAGCTACTACAGATAAGGGGAAGAAAAGCTTCTTTGTCCAGTGTTTTCAGGATAACTAAAGGTTGTCCTGTTTACTTCCGAGCAATTATTCATATCAGGTACTCTACTCAATCACAGTTCTGTATGTCATTAGCAACTAAGGAGTTCAAGGATTTTTAGGATGACCTCTTCTGTCCACACTTAGCATATCGCTGTCTATCCCAGTTTGGCCTAAGTATAGGCACTAAAATGGGCCATTTTTGTACTCTCAAGCATTAGTCCTGCAGTAAGAATGTCTTGGTTTTTAATTCTATCAGGTGATAAGATCCCCCCCTGAACCTAATTTGCTTAGGTTGTTAAACAAATCAATAGAATTGAAACAAAGAATGGAAAATGTCTACTGAAAAGGTGAAAGAAGTATCTGTGAAATTATGAATATCATAACAATAAAGAAGCACTTTAAGCACAAAATAAAGGCTTTCTACAATTAACCTTATGAAATTACGAAATAATTTTATAACTGAACAGGAAAGTGCACACCTTGTTAGTCAGGGTATCGGCAATTCCACAAATTCATCATCCGCTTCAGTTTTTTTTATTGTCTGTTAAGTACTAAATTACCCTAGGAGGACCCTGGATACAATACAAAGAATACTTCACATTCAACTTCAATGACTTATTAAATGCAGGTTTAGTTTTTTAAAATATGCGGTAATTTCATTCTTGTCCAGAAAAACAGATGAGTAATATTTCCAAACATATCAGTTAATGTATATTAACACACATTTTAACAAATCAGTATTTTTGACATTTAAAAATAGAACATATTAATCTAGAATTTCATTTCTTAAGAAAAAACATAGAACAAAGGAACTCAGAATTGCTATTAGTAACAGAAAAAAAAACAACTGTCAATAAAGATACTTATGCCCAAATAAACAGGATTTTTAAAAAGTTGTAATTTAAGACAATTATTCAGAGTTTGACGAAATTTCACTAAAATATAGGTAAATTTTTTTTAACATTCAGTTCAGTACTGTAATACTGTAAAAGTACATACTTTAAAAGGCTTCATATCAGACAGTCAACTTTTTTTTTTTTTTTAATTCTCAGCAACAAATTTTATGGTATTCCTATTCATCTCATGCAAGATATAGATTAAACATTGCCTATATTTCATCACTTTAATAATCCCCTTATGAGCCAAAAAACTGTTCTATCAAATTTTGAAATAAAGTACAACTCAGACAACAGTTAATCACTGCTTTCATTTAAATTGCATTAAATGCATAACTTGCAGCTGATTAAGTTGTATTTTATGAAGTCCTTTTGTTGTAAATGGGCATGAACTATGATGCTAATACTTAAACCAAGCACTTTATACAAACTATATAAGTTTGATACCAGCTGTACTGAGCATTTATGTTCTATTTGCATTAAAATTCACACATGTTACTTAACATGGGTTAAAAATTGTAAGGATTTGAAAGCAGAGTTGGTGAATACAGAATAACTTCCAAAAAGTGCTAGCATTTGAAGACAAGACTGTTCACTCCCAGAAATAGAACAGACATAGCAGATATCTTCTAGGATCCTGGTTTTTCCATGCAATTTACTAAAAATCAGCATGTTTCAGTGAAGCAAGACACTTTTTCAGAAGCTGCCATACAATATTAGTTTCATAATAACCCAATTTCTAGATCTTGTTGGATGAAAATCAAGAAATGCTGGCAATTCAAATTAAAAAGACTGAGATCTCTGCCTCCCTCTAAGGATTATGCTTTGTAGAATCTGAGCTAACCAAAACACTGCCACAGTTGAAGCACAGTTTTCATGATGAGGATATGCTAGGTAACAGACAGCAATATGGTGCTTCCAATAACCCAAATCCCACTCTACAAGATGAAGAGACAGTGGAGAATCTTAAGAGGCTGGAGTGCTACCAATCCAGCCTTGCTTTATGATTGCTGTAATCTTTGTTGAGATCTACAATTGTTATGATCTACTTCAGATAGCTGCAGGTATGGCATAGTACAACATGAACCACAATGTTTTCTTCATAGAATCATAGAATGTCCTATGCATAAAAGAACCTCAAAGTTCATCTAGCTTCAAATACCCTGCTGTAGGCAGGGTCACCAATCACTAGACCAGGCAGTCCAGAGCCACTTCCAGCCTTGCCTTGAACACCTCCAGGGATGGGGCATCCACAACCTTTCTGGGTAACCTGTTCCAGTGCATCACCACCATCTGAATGAAAAACTTCCTCCTAACATCTAACCTAAATCTGCTGTTTTAGTTTAAAACCATTCCCCCTTGTCCTATCACCATCAACCCACGTAAACAGAACATTCTTCAGGAAGAGACATTTATTTTAGATCCCATTTGGACTAAAAAAGCTCTGTAACATGTAGGAAATGGAGAAATCTGGAGCAAAACAGAGAGTAATCCAACTTCACAGTATATACATACATAAATTGTGTGAGCATCTTCCCATACTGAGTTTCTGAAGTTTGAAATACTGTATAGACAAGTTTTAGTACATAAAATACAGGTATAACTAGAAAGGATGAGTGCTTGACTAGTTGAAGTCTTTGGCCCTCCACTAATGTGAAAATTAGAACAGAAATCTTCAGGAGGTTTAACAAGGAGATGCACTGTTAGCTTTCATTTTGTTAAACCTGAACATTCATTACCGAATGAACATTCAGACAAGAAGGTGTATCTATTCCACACCATCCTACAAATACTTACTGTAACAACCACTCTCTTTTTCCTCTACTGTTTTCAAGTCTTGAAAACAAATTAAAATATAAGGAAAACCTCTGTACAGACACTGCTTCTGCATCTCTACATTCCTGATCTAGTTTTCGTTTTACTGAACCTACTAGTCTAAACAGGAAAAAGATTATTTTTCCCACCACTGTTGTTTCAAATCCAGCATGCATCCCTCATTTAGATAAATTTCAAGGTAGATAAAATTAACACAAAAGGTTATTACAGGATAAAGTCTAAGGAAAAAGAGGTATTCACCTCCATTTGATTTCAACAAGTAGGAGCGACACTTTGCTTAGAAGGATAATATTAAGGTGATTCTGGAAATGGACTGCCCACTGTCGCTCTTCCTTTTCTTAGACTTCCCATAGCTTCTCAACACAAGCAGAATATTTTGAATACTGAAGCTCAACAGTATATCAGCATATCAAAATAATCTATATACTTCCATATATAAAACATCATACATACATTATATATTTATTAGAGAAGTCTTTGTGGGCCATTACTCCAATGTATTTGTGAGATCAGTTTGAAAAAAAGTGAACTAGAAGCTGAAAAAAAACAAGCTCACTAACATATACACAAACACAGAGATGAAAATAACATGGCTGTTTTTTTGTTTTTTCTTTTTTGGAAGGGGGAGGGGAGGGTGGTATCTGAAGATTGTAAGATAGTAAGTAAAAATATCTGTGTTCGCAAGAGGAAGAAAACTGAGATAATTTCTACCAGAATGTCACAGACACAACAAAGAACAATAAAAAATTTTGCTGCAATATGTATTTAAAAATTAAGGAATGACAATCAAAATTTCTGACATAAGCCTGACAAATGCAGGAAAGGAAAAAAAAAAGAAAGGAAAAGTCCCAGTCCTCTTCAACACAGACTTTGCTCATCTTGTAATGTTTGCACTTTGAAAGAACTCAGAATCTTCAAAGACAAGGTAAAGAGTTCCAGAGGTTATGTTTCTGCAGGGAAATGCCAATATCTATATGGATAAAAATGGAGCTATAATAGAAGGTCTACTGGGAATGATAATGTATTAAAACAAGTATTGTCAAAATATACTCACATCTACCAGCAATGCTTAGGGGTTTTCTTGTCCAAATTTGCAGGCAGGTTTCTCTGAAACATGAGAAATACTCATACCCTAATATGTGATAAGTCACAGTTTTAATAAAGTAACATTGTTGAAATGTTTTACATCAGTACTGAATTTGCAGCATGACAAGTTGACCTGATTTGTAAGTAAATGGAATGAGATAAAGGCCTCAGAAGGGGGTGATGTCAGACTGACCATGTCCAAATACAAATGTTAACACTTACTGCATCTGCACTCTTCTTTTTGCCAAAGACAGGCATCAGATTTGAAAGTGACGGGTGTCTACAACAGCTGCTTTCCTGCATGATAAGCTATGATTACATAGCGTATTAATAGCCAACATCTGCAGTCATTTTTCAAGGAGTATGAAAACCTCTGCCTTTGTACTCCATACCGAAACGTTTTTTCCTAAATTCAGATTTGCCAGTGATATTAATTAGATATTAATCAGACATTAATTATCCAGATTAGACTTTTGCTACTCAACTCAGTGCCTCATACTTCCTGTAGTATGATTTTAATTTTGTTTTAAAATAATCAACAGTAGAGAAGGAGCTGTAACTCTAGCCTAAACATGTCACATGCTGACATGTCAAAAAAGATAACTCTAAATTTACCATATCAAAGCTTTTCCTGGAACTAAAATTTGCAATCCCCTGACTACAAAGAGTTACACAGCAAAATCCTATGATCTGATACAAGAAAAGAATCATTACTTTAAGACGTGCACAGCAAAGTAGATTTTAAATTCAGTTCACAAAAATATTTACACTCCAATCTTCAGCATTCATATTCATTGCACAATAATAATCTGACAGACTTATTGTTAATAGCATTGTAAAATCACAGCGATAGAATCAGAAGTGGACATACAAAACCCACAATAATATATTTAATAATATATATAAAATAGCAGTTACAATCTCTGAATTCTTGATCTACCAAGTAACTCAAATATGTGCTACAGATGACATATATTTATTTCACAAGTCAGTAAAAAAAAAGTCACAAAATTAAGAAAAAAGATAAAAACAACAAAACTGCTGTTTAGCTTACTCTAAACAACAGAAAAGGTTGTCTACCAGCTTCAGGAGGATTCACTTTTGCAACATCAATCCACAGCATGTTACAATCAAGTTACAAGTCAAGCTATTCTCTTCTTCTATATTTACGACAGTGAACACTTCTGCTTTTCTTTGATTTCTACATACAATCTACCTGCTGTGTATAACTACTACAGTCATTTCACTACATCTGAAAAGTACAAAGACTTCTGCTCATTAGAACCGTAGAATAATAGAATATCTCAAGTCACCAGAGAGCAGGCATTGCCCCTCAAGATGTTCCCCATCATGAGGAAGCGGTAGGCCATGATGAGGTTTCCCCCTCTATCTTCTCTTCTCCAGGCTGAACAAACCATGGGACCTCAGCCACCCCTCATACATCTTTCCCTCTAAATTATTCACCATCTTTGCAGTTGCTAGACTGATGTAACTTCATTTACTATAACCCTTTGTGTCCAAGCCATCTACCAACTGCTAACCCACTGCATTACATTTTTGTCTAGCTGTACGCTGGACATTTTGTCCCTAAGGACACTGTGAGAAACAGTATCAAAAGTTTTACTGAAATCCAAAAAGATAATGTTAACTGGTTTCCATTGGTCAGCGTGATGGGCGACCTTATCACAAAAGGAAATCAAGTTAGTTAAGCAGGACCCTCCTCTCATGAACTCATACTGCCTGTGACCAATGAACGCACTGTCCTTCAAGTGTTTTTCCACTAACTCCCAGCACAATTTTCTCCATAATTTTACCAGGCACTGAAGTGAGATTGACAGGCCTGTGATTATCAGGTTCTTTTTTCTTGGCCTTCCTAAAAACTGGAACAATATTTGCCACATTTCTGTCAACTGAGACCTCTCCAGATTCCCAAGACCCTTGAAAAATAATTGAGAGATGCCTCACAATGATATTGTCCATCTCTCTGAGTACCCTGAGATGAATCCCATCAGAACCCATTGACTAATATGCATCCAGGTGGAGGATTAAACATACATATGGCACATTATTTCCGTGTTTTATTTATTTGTTAATTGATAGGATCTAGAAATAAAAATGAGTTGAGAATTTAATTCACAAATCTCCTACTCCCTTCCATACTGGATATTCTACTTCACTATTACTACCATCTATAGTAACTGAACAAGGAAAACAGCTTTTGATACCTAGAAGTACAGCAGAAAAGGTTTTTGTTGTTATTATCCCTTTGGTTAATTATTTTGTGGTGGTGAGGTGATATTTTTAAGTAATACAGGCAATACCTTAAATTTTCTTTACTTCAAGATATTCACACCTGTAGATGACCAGGACATTAACTATCATGCTTTACCTATGAATCATAGAATCACCTAGGTTGGAAAAGACCTACAAGATCATCCATCCCAATTGTCCACCTACTATCGATAGTTCTCACTAAACCATGTCACTCAACACAACACCTACATGTTCCTTGAACACCTCCAGGGTTGGTGACTCCACCACCTCCCTGGGTAGCCCATTTCAGCACCTGACAACTCTTTAGAAGTATTTCCTAACATCCAGTCCGAATCTCCCCAGTACAACTTAAGACCACTCTCTTTCATCCTATCACTAGTTACATGGGAGAAAAGACCAACTCCCAGCTCACTACAACCTTCAGGTAGTTATAGAGAGCAAAAAGGTCTCCTCTGAACTTCTTCTTCTCCAAAGCGAACAATCCCAGCTCCCTCAGCTGTTCCTCAGGTCCTGTGCTCCAGACCCCTCACCAGCTTCATTGCCCTTCTCTGGACAAGCCCCAGGGTCTTGATGTCTTTCTTGCAGTTAAGGGCCCCAAACCAAACACAGTACTCGAGGTGCAGCCTCACCAGTGCTGAGTAGAGGGACACTTACTTCCCTGCCCCTACTGGCAACACTTTCTCATACAAGCCAGGATGCCATTGGCCTTCTTGGCTACCTGGGCACTCTGCTGGCTCATGTTCAGACGAGCATCAACCAATATCCTCAGGTCTGTTTACTCTACACAGTCTACCAGCCACTCTCTCCCAAGTCTGTAACATTGTCTGGGGTTGTTGTGGCCAAAACGCAGGACCTAGTACTTGTTTTTTTTTGAACCTCATCCCATTGACCTCAGCCCAGCTACCCAGCCTGCCCAGATTCTTCTGTAGGGTCTCACTACCCCCAGGCAGATTGACACTTCCAGCCAATTTGGTGTCATCTGCAAACTTACTGAGGGTGCACTCAATGCCCTCATTCAGGTCGTCAATAAAGATATTGAAAAGGGCAGGTGCCAGTAACACCCCGTGGGGACCACCACTCATGACTGGTCACCAGCTGGATTTAACTCCATTCACCAGTGTGAGTCTCAGACAGTGATGACAGCTTCAATGCCTTCTATAATAATAGACATAATCTTTGCATACTCCAATATTTGTCCTACAGTGATATCTCCAACAACAATCTTCCTCCAGCACCATGCAGATGCCACAGCTGAACACTAGTTTCACTGCTCCACAGTCAGTCTGAGAGAAGAAACTCATTAAAAGAAGGAAACAGTACAGAGCTAAGCAGCTGACGCTATCTACTATCAAAAACCTGGTAGAAATACAGGTGGTAAAGTATAAATAAGAGCAGTTCCTGCTTGAAGCCTTGTTTGAGTCAGATATAAATTTCAAACTCTACATCAAGTGTTTTGCATGCCAAAGTGTCCTGTGTTAATTCAGGTATGTTTTGACCTTTTTATTTTTGCGAGACAGACTATTGAACTTAAACTAGATTTGCACTTCACTTACCAGGATTCTCTCACTTTCTCTAGTGCTGAAATCACTGTACAATATACTGCATTATTACAAAAGGTAGAAGCAGAGAAATATTGGTTGTCCACTGTTACGAAAGGAACACTATCATTAGTTCTTTCCTATTTGCTTTTTTTGTTGGAAAATGTGAATAGCAGAAAAATATGACTTTTGTCTCTACAGTAATAGCAGAAAGAGAAGAGGGACTGTACCTTTCTAACTCATTAAGTATTAAGATGTAAATTAAGCCCTAGAAGTGTTTCAGGTCTAATTCTTATTATAGCATTTCAAAAAAATGTAAATCTCTGTAATATTGTTCTCTGCAATAAAGTCTGTAGCACTATCTTCATTAAGGTCCTCTCACCCCAGATGTATATGAAATTCCAGGCAGTGATGAAAAGATCTACACTGTCCTCTGCAATCTAGATTTTTATAACAGAAGTCTGCCTTTCAGAAAGGTGATAAAACAAAGAGTTCAGGAAAAGAAGACACTACATCCTTCCTTTTTACTTCATTCCGAAGACTAACTACAAGCATTGCTAAAAATACAAAGTCAGTTTCTAATCTGAATTTATCAGACTTCAGTTTTAACCCCTAATACATTTCTCTGTTAACTTAATCTTTTAAGTATCTTCCTGTGAAAGAAAATGTACAAAGCAGTAAAATTATCAGTCTCATTTTAAAAAACTAAATCAAATCGAATTCCTCAGGTCTCTCACTACATTTTGTCTACAGTTTTTTAGCTCTCCTGTAAATCTATCAAGATTTTTACAGCTGTGTTTCACAAATACAATAAGACTAGGCAAACAAAACAGAGAAAGCAGTGAAAGTTTCCCCAATACATACTTCCTTCTTGTTACATAGTTCTTATGTAGATTTTGGACATACCTCAGCCACCAATGAAAAACTAAGCAGCTAACTCAAACATCAGTACCAATAACACACAGTCCTATTGGCAAAGCAAATAATCAGTTCTCTAAATAATCACATTTATATTAGAGTACAGAATAATAAAAGAGGTATATCACAAGTTCTCAAGAAAATAATGCATTACTTCTGTTTCTTCGCAGGAAATATATCCTTTTATCTTTCTCTAAATTACCAACTGCATCAAGAGAACACATTTGTCTCTAGAGATGATGCAATCTACTGGCCTTTTGCTGCAGTCATGTACAGAGATCCACTATTTTAATTAGGTCCAGAGGCTGTAAGCATATCCCAAATGAGAAGAAGGAAATAAAAGCTCTTTTTCTTTGCACTTTTTTTTTTCCTCCAGGTAAAGATCAACCTGAGCTGTGAGTTGGCAAGTATGAAGTCCTCAGTACGTAAACCACAGCTACTGCTACTCAGAAAAGTGCTGGAGTTTCTGGAGTGGTTTGGCCTGCCACCTATAATTAGATTTGTATGCTTTCTAACCAGGAAGGCTGCCAGAAAAGTAATGGTCTGCAGCTAGTTGGTATAATGAAATCTCCACTACTGAGCAGCAAGAGAGATTGACAGATAAATTTTTAGGAAACTTCAGGGATATTTCTGTCCAAGTAACAGATTTCTCAATGTTAATTATTCTGCTCTCTTCCTCTCCCCCGCTCTGACTTCTAAAATAACATGATTTAAAAGACAGGTAGATCTGAGTGCTTTTGAGCACTCAGATTACACTGTGCTCAAAAAAAGCAGTTATTTCAGCTATCTTATTTCTATCATATTAAAGAATGAACTTCTAACTAGAGATGAAACCCAGTACCACGTCTATGCAGAAGGCAATGAAAAACATTTACACAGTCCAGTGCTTAAAGAAGCTTACAAATAGGAGGGAGCCCCACTTACTTCATAGTGAAAGAACAAGACAGAATAGTTTTAAACTAAAAGAGAGTAGACTAAGATTAGACATTAGAAGAAAAGTCTTGACTCAGAGGATGGTGATGCACTGGAAGGGGGTGCCCAGAGAACCTGTGCATGCCCCATCCCTGAAGATGTTCACGGCCAGGTTAAAAGGGGCCCTGGGTAGCCTGATATTGTGGGTGGCAGCCCTGCACACACCAGTTGTTGAAACTGGTAAAGCTTTTATGTCCCTTCCAACTCAAGGCATACAATGATTCTATGATAGCATCATTCAAGGAATGGTATTCAATGTATAATGCCTTTGCTAAACTAAAAAAATCATTAATGAAAATACTTTTAGCCATAAAGTGTAGTCAAAATCACAAACACCAAGAAGATATGAGGAATTATTTCCTCAACTCTAATTGCACCTGTTATTTTGAGGTCTAAATCTTTACACGGTTCATGACTCTGATTTAAATTCCCTCTCTGAAGTACTGAGAAACAGACAAAAACCACTTATGTCTAAAAGTATTATTACTATTATGATATCATTGAAGAACTACATTAAACTCATTTATTTCTAAGAAAACAACTACATATTAAGGAAAAACTTTTTGCTATGTACTAAAATATAAAGGCCTCCCAAGAATAACAGCCAAAACAGCCAGTTTTTTCAAGTAAGAGCAACCATTAACAACTGTGATTATTTTTTTCATTAGATACTGAGTTTCCACCTAGTGCTGAAAATTCGCTAGCCTTCACTAACAAACTATCATAATATATAAAATAATAGGGAATTAATTTCTTGGACTTCAGACAAAATGCTGCTGATTCACTAACTGTGATTAAACAAAAATCTGCATTAAACAAAAGTCTGAAAAAGGCTTCAGGCAGACAGCAAATAAAGGATCCTGTCCATTTGGCAAAACATTTAAGATTTTCCTGATCTTTGAATTCAAGAGTATTTTCTGTAGTCCTAATTTTCAGTGCCTCTCATGTAGGACGGAGGTGTCTGCGCTTTCTGCCCATTAATGCTATTTAATTACTGACTAGTACAAATGCAGCATTCAGAAGAGAATGGAATTTTTTTTCAAAGCATACATTTCAGTTGTTCGCTTTTTTAAAAAAATGAAAAGGGCGTACTGATCTAGAAAAGTCTTTTTGAGACTAAAACACTCAACTCAATAACTAATCCTTATAAGAACATTTTAAATAGCACAGGTAAGAATTGAAATTAGTTCTCCAAACTCTGATGTCCGATATAGAATCTGAACCAGACGCCGTTTCAGATGTGCATAATAAAGAGGTTGCTGAAGCAGAAATTGACACAATCTGTAAAGACTCTGCTTGGTGACAAATAACCGCTAGACTATGAGACTAATCTCTTCAAAAGTCTGAAACTAAGAGAAACTTGGGAGGAGCCTGAAGACAATTTTGTAATTGTGAAAGATAAGGAAAAGCAGGAGTTATTCCAATTCTTCAGGCCACATTTGCCTTCAGGAAGGAGATAAGGGAACAGAAGGAGGTAGCTGCTAAGTGGGAAGAGATCTATTAAATCACACAATGCTACCCTAACACTGCAGAGTAGGGATCCTTACATGCATGGAAAACAGAAAGCACTGTTTTAGATATTTCCCCAGAGTGGAGGGACAGAACACAACATTCCTGCAAATTTCAAATCCTGAACACAGGAGAAGCATTGTGCCTTGGCCCCAGAACAGGTATGCATTACAGCAGAACCTCCTACTTCTTTTCTCTGAAGGAGACTCCCCAGTGCTCCCTGATAGCTCATAGTTCCTGAAATTGCCCAGTGCACACACAAACAAAAACAAAAAATCCAGGAGAAGATGAAAACTCAGAACTAAGGTAGCTCCAAATACAGGTTAATGGGAAAAAACCTACACAGCTGCAAAGCAGGCACATTAATGCTATTCAATCCACCTTCAGTATTTACAAAATAGCCTTTATCATCCCCTAGAATTACCTAAGCCTCACGCTCCTGGAGTGCTGCCTCTCACTCCCTACTATTTCCCTTACAGCTGGAAACTTCTGTTGGCTAAGAGGACTCAGCAGAATACCAAGGAGAAAATCTTCCCCATTCAGACATAGACAGTAAGAAAGCTTGAAGGAGCCATCACAGAAGAAATGGAAGGACTCTGTGCCATCTAAAACCACCCTTTTACCAAAACACAACCAAACGAGGAGTTTGCATCTGCTATAATTACATTTCTTAGCTTAAGGATAATAAAAATGCCTCTGAGATATTGCTGGTGCAATAGGATTGAAAGAGCAACTAACAATAGCATACCTGCTGCAGAGCATAAGCCAACCCAGCCAAGAGGCTGTGGCATCACTGCTATAATGTGAGAGGTCTGTGTTGAGCTGTGCTCTCACAGTGCTCTAAAATTTGGGAAGCTCAATAGTTTGGGAATAACACCATTCCAGGTATTGCAAGACAGCATGCATATTACCTCCTAGCACAGCTAGACAAATTTCTCACTGCTGTAACACATTGTTGTGTTGCTGTCAGTACCTTTCTCATGAGCCTGTGAAACAAAAGCAAAAGACACTTGTGACAAAAAAAAAAAAAAACCTGTTCCAAATTCTCACCTGCTGGTACAGAACGAGTCTTCATAACCCCAATATTGTTCATGAAGCTTTATCTGGTTTCAGCACATTTTAAATATTGAATAGAAGCTGTCACTGATAACAGTGATATGAAGAACAGAACTCGGCTTAATTTCTTGGCAAATCTGTCAGTGATAAGCAGGTACCCATGAAAAGGAATATCAAAGTCTACCCATGCTATGCCTTTTGACTGTATACACTAATTTCAAGAACTTTTCCAGCACTCAAAGGTGAGGGCCTGGCCTCCTTTTAAATACAGATGTCTCCATTAAGCCTTTGAGGAGACTGGCAATGGTGCACGTGAACTTCCCTGGAGCATATGCCTGCCAGAGATGACTGTCATGGCCTGTATCTCTTTTTATGTAGTATCCCTTTACCAGCCTATACTCTAGCACTTCTCCAATGCAACAATGATAATGATGCACTGATTCAGGTGATCGCAGAATAAACATGCAGTAACACAAGTGGAACACTCTGAAATAGAAAAACTACAGTCATTCCACTTAAGAACCAGGGAAGGAAGCAAAATGCATCTGAAAATCTCATTTTTCAACAATAGTTATTGAAAAGTGTTGGCATGGAGCAAAAATAAATATTCTGAAACAAATATACTGTGTCTATATCGACAGGAAGCTCCACATACACAAACAACAAGGAATTTCATGGAAATTCCTTTTTTTTTTAATTTGGAATCTGAAAAAACCTTGGAGAAGCAAATGGGATTTTTTTTCACATATCTTTAGTTATTACATTCAAGAAATCTTTTCAAGACTTATTTTCATTTCTATTTATCACATGGTACGTATGGTATGCCACTATTCCTATGATAAATAAGACTTTGTTTTAAACATATAGCTATTTACTATTTTTACTGGCTTCAATAAAAAAGCAGTGCAGTAAAGTTCTGCAGGCAGCTGCACATGGTTCCATCACTATACCATTTGAGATGCATGAAAATGTGTAAAATTATGCTACAGAAACAAAGAATCATAAAATGACTAAGGTTGGAAGCAATCATGAAGATTAACTAGTTCCAACCCCCTTGCTGTGAGTAGAGTTGTCAGCCACTAAGTCAAGTCCTAGATCAGGTTTCTCAGTGCACCATCCAACCTAACTTTGAACATCTCCAGGGATGGGGCATCCACAGCTTCTCCGGGGAAGCTCTTCCAGTGTTTCACCACTCTCCCAGTCGAAAATTTCTTCCTAATATCTAAACCTAAACCTACCCTCTCCTAGATCAAAGCCATTCCCCTTTGTCCTATTATTATCAGACCACATATAGAGCGAGTCCCCCTTCTGCTTATAAGCTCCATTCATGCACTGGAAGGTTGCAATGAGGTCTTCCAGAGCTTTCTCCAACCTAAACAAGCCCAACTCCCTCAACTTTTCTTTATAGGAGAGCTGCTGCAGCCATCTGTCTGGTATTCTTCGTGACCCTCCTCTGGACCCACTCCAACAGCTCCATGTCTTGCTTGTGCTGGGGCCTCAGGCCTGGGTGCAGTACTCCAGATGGGGTCTCACAAGAGCAGAGTAGAGGGGGACAATCACCTGTCTTGCTCTGCTGGCCACCCCTCTTGATGCAGCTCAGGATACCAGTGGCCTTCCAGGCCACAAGTGTGCAATGCTGGCTCACGTTAAGATTGTTATCTACCACAATCCAAGGCCTTCTCAGTAGGTCTTCTGCCAATGAGTTCTTTTCCCAGTCCTTAGCATATCTGGAATTGCCCCAACTCTTCCTCTGCAGGTGGACAACTCTGGTGCAGTCACACTCCATAATGAAGCAAGGAATTGTCTATGTGGAGCAACCAAATTTCTGTCAGCAAGGAGCTGCTGGGTGCCATTGTCTTCCATGCGGCAATGGTTGTGACACAGCGGGACACGGTCAGGAGTAGAGGTGTCAAGCCTTGCAATGACAAAAGCAGCGCTGTAAACAGCATAGCACATCAGTATGAGCACTGCATGGCAGTTCACGCAGGCAGGGGCAAGCATGGAGCTTAAAGTATCCATTCCCAATCAGAGGGCAAGCTCACCATTCAGCTGCCTCCCAGATAACAAATTTAATCACTGTCTCCACTACACAGAAAGCTCTTGCCAAAAATAATGCAGCCACCCAGAACTGACAGGATGCTGGACCAAAAATGTGTCTGTTCAGGTCTCTGGCTTCAGGGACTACTTGAGTACGTTGTTGGCCTTGCAAGATGGTAGAGATACCACCTGCATGAGATGTGAGCAGATAGATGATCTCCTTAGCATGGTGGTAGAGCTCAAGGAGGATGTGGGGAGATTAAGGAACATCAGAGAGTGTGAGCAGGAGATAGACTGGTAGAGTAACTCCATGCCATACTTACAAGAAAGGTACCGGCATGATACATGGAGAAGGCTGAGGTACTTAAGTTATTTGCCTTGGTCTTCACAGTTAGTCAGGCTTCTTACACATCTCATGTCCCTGAACTTCTATGAAGAGGTTGGAGGAGCAAAATCCCCACCAGGGTTAGAGTGGAGCAAGTTCAAGATCACCTAATGAGACTGAATGTGTACAAGTCCATGGGGCCAGATGACATGCCTCCCAGAGTCCTGAAGGAACTGGCTGATGTGTTTGCCAAGTCACTATCCATCATATCAGAAAAACCATGGTTGTCAGCAGAAGTCCTTGGTGATTGGAAAAAGGAAAACATCACTTCCATATTCAAGAAAGGGAGATCCAGGGAATTACAGACTGGTGAGTCTCAAGTGTGAGCCTGAGAAGATCACTGATGGTCTTTCTCTTCCAGATGGTCCTGGAAGAAATGTTAAGGTACATGAAAGATGTGGAGGTGATCTGGGATAGCCAGAATGGTTTCACCAAGGGCAGTCTGTGCCAGACCTACCTCGTGACAATCTAAGATAGACTGATAGCATCAAAGGGCAATTGATGTCTACCTGGACTTGTTCAAGGTCTGTGACATGCACCACATCCTTTTCTCTAAATTGGAGATATATAGATTTGAATACTGGACTATTAGATGGATAAAGAATTAGCCAGAAGGTTGCTGTCAATGGACCTATGTCCAGGAGGCGGCCAGTCATAAGTGGTGCCCCCCAGGGGTCTGTCTTGGCACCAGTACTTTTCAACATCTTTATCAATGACATGGACAGTAGGATCAAGTGCACCCTCAGCAAGTTTGCTGATGACATCAACCTGAGTGGTGCGTTGACACAACAGAAGAGAGGGATGCCATATGGAGGGATCTGGACACGCTCAAAAAGTGGGCACGGGAGAATCTAATGAATTTTAACAAGGCCAAGTGCAAGGTGCTGCACTTGGATCAAGGCAATCCTAGATATTAGTACAGACTGGGAGAAGAATTGAGAGCATCCCCTCTTTCAGATTGCTAAATAAGAAATGGAAAGACTGTAATAAAGAGAAGGGGAAAACAAGCATTCAGACATTTGTGGTCCACAATGTCAGTTAACATGATTACAGAAAAAAAAAATCTGAATAGAAAATCTAAAATAGAAAACAGACTAGTTTCACATTAGGCCAAGCCTCCCGAAAGGCATTAGCCCTACTACCAATGAAACTGCTGATACATAGCATCCTCCCACAGGTCTAGACTGAAGTCTGAAAGAATTCAGCTAATTGCGATCCTTTCTTAACTCCAGAAATCGTGTTCTAATGCGTATGAGAGGGATATCTTTTTGGAAGAGCTTAAAGTGTCACAAAGAAACAAACTGAATTTTA
Source organism: Odontophorus gujanensis (assembly GCA_013399175.1). Classification (NCBI taxonomy): domain Eukaryota; kingdom Metazoa; phylum Chordata; class Aves; order Galliformes; family Odontophoridae; genus Odontophorus; species Odontophorus gujanensis. The sequence continues at coordinate 224,543 of VXAB01013767.1, forward strand.
AAAATATTTTAAATCCATGAACAACACAAGTATCTTTGAGTTGTTCTCTTTAAGGACATCAGTACCACATTACTACTTCTCTTTAAGATGCACACATCAAAAATCTCCATTTAACTACAAAAGGCACCACACCTACAGCATCCTGCATTTCTCCTAGACATTAGTTGTATCACAGCATCTGCATGCTCCATTTTTCTGCCAAAACTAGAATTCCCTCTTTCTGGTCAAGTACTGCCTGCTTTAGAGGTCCATCCTGTTGTGTCAGACATTATTTCACACATCTTGACTTCCTGTACAAATCACACGTAAGCTGTGCAGATAAACTGAGACGTTCCAAGCTAACTTGCTCCTCCAACACAGGCAATGCCCAAATAGATCCCACATCTTCTCATTTCATGTTCAGAAAATGCTTCTACAGTCCTAGAAAACTAAAATCCACCCAGCCTCAAAAAAATCTAACAATAAGCACAACAAACTGAACTTGCTCACTGTTGAATTTGGCATATAACCAATGCCTGCTCAAAAGTAAAGACATTGACTCAATCACCATGAAACTTACTATTTCACAGAGGACAAAAGAAGACCATAGAACATTTAATGTCTTCAAAGAGCTGAACTGAGGTGGTATGATGCACAACACTTGTATCAGTGATCTTCAGAGGCACAAATTTTACCTAGAAAAATGTCAATTTTACTCCCAATGACTGAAGAAACTGAAGAAACACAGTATGTTTCATCTGACTCATCTTACACTAAGTTTCCAAGTGCTGCTTCCTCACCCTTCAGATGCAGTAGTCAGAGCTTTCAAAGCTCTAAAGAATTAGTATTTAACTTGCAGAGTTCATATTATGAAACTGATTACACGCTGTTAGATGCCATTAGAAAGGGTGAACTCAACAATGGGTAGGGAAACCAATAATGCAGATTCTAGTAAAAGCTGGAATGCACAAAATACAAATAAAAATAAAAACTTCTTTAAAAAGCAATGCAAATATGAGAGCCTATGGGTAACAGGAAAGTAGATTGCAGCACTCTGTACAGTCAGTGTGCATTTGTCTGAACCATTTAAATGCACACTTATCAGAATGTTGACCAAAGAGCCTAGAAAAGAAATAAGTACAGTACTTCAACCTAGAAAACAGTCAAGAACAAATAAGCAGCTTATGAAATTTTATTTCTGAACTTCTGAACCTCTGTGTCGGACTGATAAGTATATGCATGTTACTAGAATAATAATTACAGCAGAAATACTTACACTTACACCCTAGAAACCTTGGAAATGAGATGAAAATATAAATCCTGAAAGAAAAAGGGAGTCAAAAGACTTCTAAAGCATCCATGGATGCAGAACAGTTCATTTATGAGAATTTAGCAAACAAATAACTTTTTTTTTCTCTTTTTAAGGTGTGGAGATAGTAACTAACTTGAAGCAATAACCACAAAACTAAGCTGTGTAGATAGCCCCAAAAAACCAGACGAAATTAATGCCAAACTGGTTCTGGTATTCAGATGCCACCAGCATACACTATAACACATTTTGAAAGACAGGGATCTCACCTTATGACTCCTTCAGCTCTTTTCAGTTGCTGCCAAATCCTCAGAATAAAACAAAATCCTGGAAATTATGTATTTTTATATTAAATATATATATAAATACCTATATATACAAAAATGCATACATATATATACGCTTATATATATGCATATGCTTATCTATAGCTACACATATATGAATATGTGCATATATACAAAAACCAACATCATATGACTGCTACACTGAAAAACTGTATTCTTCCCAAACCCCACATTATTTGTATTACTCAGTTCAGTACTCAGAATGAGCCTCTTGAACACCAAGAAATAAAACAGAAGCAACAATTTCTGCAGAGATCCTAGTTCAGCTTACGGCAGAAATGACAGTATTACCTAACCCACCACTAATAATAACCCACTCTAAGTCAGTGCCTTTTGCTCGAACACTTCCTTTTTAGCAGTTAGCATGACCTTTGGTCTCAAGAGAAGCCAGTTCAATAGTATCAACACAAACTAATCCTTGCTGAAGAACTTCTTTCTATTCTGTCCTTTGTTAAGCTAAGAAACCAAGAATTGCTGCAGCTCTTAATTTATGTGCCTGAAATGATACATCTTAAGTTAGAAAATAAAAAATTCTCTTTTTTCTTTTTAAAAAGCTAAGCAAACTCAGTGAGCACGCAAACTTTTTGTATCAATATAAGAATTACTGTACTCAGAAACTGTGCATGCCTAGTTTTTGTACCAGTGATAGGTTCAGAGGTTAAAAAAATCCTCAACAAAACCTATTAATATAACTATCGCAGACTGCAAAACTCAAAAACTTGAGTGTATGATAACAGGAATCCAAATTCCTTGATTTTAATCCTAATCCAGATTTGGGAATCATCTATTGTGTGAATTAGAAGTACAATGGACACAGAAAAGATGTGTCAAATTCTTAGTCAACTAAGGTGTCCAAAAACTAGCAAAATAGAATCATCTCTTTTTTAACTTGGAAGGCAATGATTTTAGAAAAAACACTGGCTGTATTGAAGCTAGACGAATTTATTGTGCTTAACTGAATACAACATGCATACAGGGAAGAAAAATAAATACATTAATTGATGCATTATTTAAGTAGTAAAAGCACAATGTATATCAGCTAAGATTTTCATTAGACTAGAAAGGTAGTATGTACTCATACGCAAGGATCTAGCAGAATATATTTTAAGCCATTTCTCAAATTGCATACAGCTAAGCAACTTTTTGTAATACATATATAGAAGTTGTAGAGTCCAGAGAAAACAGATCAAAAGACCTTAAAATTTTATCCACACTACCCTCTTATCCTTCCATCCTCTGAAAAATGTACGCCCAAATAACATTCATTGGAATTCTTTGGTTCCTTACAGTGTCTACTTGAAAAACACTGAAGTCTTTCAAAATGTACGCCCATTCCACTTGTCTTCTGTGGAGATCTGTTTATCTTTGATATAATTTTTATTTGAAATGGTAAAAAAAAAATACAAGAGGCATTTTAGTTTTCTAGACTTCCAAGACTCTGGATACTGAGAAAGGATTTTCCTTTTCTATGTTACCTTGTATTTTTCTCCAACAGTAACAGTTACCTGTCTTGCTTGCGATCCCACTTATTTGCCTCATAATGGTAGGAAGTGTTCAGATTATCTGCTGTGTGCTCACAATGGTGATGTGAATATCTGAAAATAACTGGAAACACTGTCAGAGCCATTTTCGTTCCAGCTGTACAGAAATATTCAACATTACAAGGGTGTAGTAGGCAGACATTTCAAGCCCCAACGACCCTTTGAGACAGAGTAGTTAAATTTGGTCAACAAAAGTAGGAATTGTCAAGCATAAGGAATTACGAGAAGAAATTAAAGGCTAAACAGAGATGAGAATATGGGGCTTCTTGATTTCCAGATTATTAAGAAAAGCAGCAGAGGGCAGACTGTAGATTCTGAGATTCCTGCAATGTTGTTTTGAGAACACATTCTAATAATATCAGTGAGTTAACCTGAACAGGTGAAACAAACTAATAAAATCTACACATTTTCCCCTAGAAAGGGCAGCAATTAAGGAAAAGTCAAATCCTGCATGAGCTTTGTAAGAAGCCTGCCAATATTCTGCTAACTTTCAATCCTCAGCTATTTAATAATTCAGGCAGTGTGCTGCAGTCAAAATGCCCATTTGCCATTTCTGCATTTGTACAAAGCATTAGTGTTTTTTAATCATGTTGCTTATCTTTGCAACTGTCTTTGCCCTTTCTTATTTTGCTTCTTTGAGGAGAAAGATCAGTGAAAACACTTACACGTCTTGATATAAAACAAGAAGTACTACCTCTACATATTGCAAAACTGTGAGAAAGTTCATCTTAAAATTCATATACACATTTTCCAAAAATGATGACTTATCATCACACAACAATAAGTTTGTGTGCTTCTGCTAGTTCTATTTTGTTACCGTTTCCAGTTGAATGTGTTTCTTTACCCATTTTCTTTTAGTTTCTAGAATATCACTTTCAATAAATTGATATCTAAATGTTGAGGACATAATTGAAGAATATCATAACAGGTTGTCTTTTGTACAAGTAACTGTACACTTTGAAATGAAAAGTGTAGAGGTTTGAATTTAAAGTGGTTTTGCATAGAATAGATTGGCAGATATATAAGTATATGATGCATATGTCACACATTAATATTCTAGGATGTCTGAGTCAAGAATGTTTATTAATACACATTCTTGATATCTTCCTTGATATAAGCCTTTCCCTTATCTCCTGGGCCAGGTAGCCCGTGCAAGAGCTGTGCTGCTGAGGCTTCCTGGAAAGCATAAGAAAACTCAATATATGAGTCATTTTCTCCTTCATTTTAAAAAAAGGAAAGATGCAGAAACTAGATTATACATAGACAACAGTTACTTAATTGGCAATATTAGGAGTCTAAAGAGCTTTTAAAGAGTTCCAAACCACTGAAATTACAAAGATCCTGGCCAGACACTGCAGAAACTACATGAAAAACTATTTCCTTCCATGCTCTGGGGGTTGCAGAGTTGGGAAGTGTGAATCAAGCAAAGAGATTTAAGTAAGCTATTAAAAATTAAAAAGAGAAACAATATGACAAGAACTTGGGTAACACCAGAGCCATTAAGATAGTCACTCTTCTAAAATAATACTGTCTACAGAGCTCTGCTTGTCTACTCTTTCAAGATGTCCAAACATCAGCCAGAAGGTACTGCTAATTAAGTCTACACAGATAGAAAACTGTAGCCCCCCAAAACATGATGAGCACAAGTAGATCAAAGGCATGCCACATTCATGCCTTACAAATCATTACAATGGCAGCAACTAACAGCAACAATACCTGAAAAAATTACAATAAATCCCACCAATGGATTTCCTGCAACATTTGAAAACAAGACCAAAACTACGACAGACAACCAAATAATGTTCATAAAACTACTGAACTCATAGCTTATCCCTAACGTTAGCCATCAACTAACTCTAAAGTTGCTAAAAACAACTTCAGAAAAAATGTTGTGGATTCATATAACAGAAGATCACTTCTAGTATATTTTTAAGCAACAGAATTAAGATTATAATTGCAGATGCAAGTATGGCAACTGTTATTTTTAAACACTTGATTTCCTGAGTTATTCTCTGTTCTTATTAGTGGATTTGTTTTTTTAGGTTTTGTTTTTTTTCCACTCTCATTATATAATAAATATCTAAGTACTTTGCAGGATATAGTACTATTATTAAGTAACATACATATAACAATAGTCCATTAATTGCACGTTAAATCATAGAGAGATCTTCCAAATATTCCCTTGTGACTATACAAATCTGAGTGATGCACTGATTTATTGCAGCTTGCCTACAAAACTGTATTCAGCAGCTGTTTGATAGATGTCACTCAAAATCTAAGAACTTCAAGGAATTATACTTATTTTAAACTGTGAAGTACTATTTTTAAACTCTTTCAGGTCTACAGTAAATGCAAACGTCTAAACAGAATCTCAAAAAAACACTGTGGAAACTAGGAGTAAAAATAACCAAGATTCATTTTGGATTGTGACAGTTTATAAATACCAAGTTTTGTAGTATATTTTTGGTAGTATTAAATCAGATAAAATCTTGCCTGGAAACAGCAAAGGAAATAGTCTCACATAATCAAATTATTTGATAGTTGGATCTTTGAAATATCTTCAAAAGGTTTATGATCACATTATTGGAAGACGGAACAGCCTTCCTGATTTCCTGTGACATACCTTTAATAACATGAGTTTGTTAATGATTACATTAGAAAGAAAGTGATCTATAACAAGCTTTTAAGGCAAAGGGGAATTATTACAATGAGATAACTTCATCTTTCACTTGATACAGGTCACAGGTTTTTATGCAGTTCTTGCATTATTCCAATTCTGTTTCAACAGTAATATGTAAATTAGAGAGTGAACATTGCTTTTAAGATATTGGCACTAGTCAGTGCAGACTGCATACTTGCCCTTCTTACAGTGACCTGCAGAACTGCCTTAAAGTCATATTCAGAACCTTACATGAATATAGTATCATTCCTTTATTTGACACTGAGGAACATAGCCTTTCTACTGCCTTTCTCCTCTTCCCACACCACAGATCTTGTTGCCTTACAAAGTTTTGATAAATGTAAAGTCATTTCCTCAAATACATAATACCTACAAGGAACTGAGGGTTTTGTTTTGTTTCTTTGGAGGTTTGTCTGCATTTTTACTTACAGAAAACTATCCAACAGTATCTCAGTGTGTTGGTGTGTGGGAAGGTGTTATAGCTTGAAATCAATGAGGTGACTATTTTATGCATCTTCCAAACAAAGAGGTGGAACACACCGCAAAATCTACACATTCCTTTACAGTTGGTGTATTTCATATTACCAGCACGTATCAAAAAAATATATATCTGAACCATGATACAGATGAATACCATAGCAAATGCTCCAAGCAGTGAGAATGACATCCTAAACAGAGGGCCCTACAAAGAACAGAACTGAATGCATATAGATCTGTCTGAAGTCATTTAGTAAACTTCATATCATCTCTATGCTTTAGATCTAACACAAGAGTGCCACAAGTCCATTTTTCTGAAATCGCTGAATGACTCAAAAATGTCTTCATTAAAGTACCTTGCTAGCTTCCTAGTTAGAAATGAAAGTATCAGATAATTTCATGAGATTCTTTCTGACATCAGAGAGATTATACCTCTATAGAGGGGTAGCTTGATAAGGTTACTTAGCTAAAGGTTATTCATGAACTTCTTAAGTTACTTGAAATTTAAACTAGTGCTGCTAAAATCCACAAGATTTTTTTTTTTTTTTTACAAGATATTGTAAAATACATGATTTTTTTTTTAGGATAAGTAAAAAAGAAGGAAAGTCAATCCTGCTTTATTCCAAAACCTGAGGCCATGTAAACAATCAGGAATCATGACACACATGAACTACTTCATTACAAACAACTTCTAAAAAGCTATCATGATCTTTGGATATGTGATAATTTGATTAGAGGCGCTGTTAAAAAGATACTTTGGGCAGGCACGAAATATTCACAAACAAAATTCACAAAAAAAAAAAAGAACAGAATCAAGGACAAAGATTATATAACCTATCAGTACCATTTATCAAAAAAGACTGAGAAGTTTTGCTTATTGTCTACAAAACAACTTCAAGAAGAAAAAAATGCTGTTACTAAAAAACTCTTTGACCTGAGAAAGCCATAATAAGAAGCAATTGCTGAAAGCAGAACTTAGAGAAGAGCAAATAGGAAACATGAAACAACGTTAATATTTTTCAGTCAGAATAATACAGGGAAGCAGTGAAAAGGATGAATTCTTAAATTGTTAGGTCTTACTGATAAAGTAAAAAGTAAATAATAAAGTACAAAGTACCGTATTAAAATCCTTTGTTAACCACTTTAGAAGATACAAATAGTATCAATAATCACAAACTTATGCATTAGATATGTCTTCTGTAATATTTACACTGAATTACTACACTGAATAATGGCCATAGTAATTTAGTGACTAAAAAATAAAAATCCATACTGGACAAGAGCACCCAGCTGACAAGCCAGAGAAGCACAGTCTTTAATTAAGGTGCCTAGTCTCAGGGAAAAAAAAAAAACTCTGTGACATTTCCATAGTTGACATAACTCTTGGTTAATTAGGCAGGGACGTTTAGGTAACTGAACTGACAGATTCTAACAATTGTTATCAAATACATTTCTATCTTTTTAAATCCAAGAGAATATAAATAGATAAGTGTGGAAATGGTCCAAACTGTAAGGAGCACTTGGATAGCAGATTACTGCATCTACTTTGCTAAGTAAAATAATACCCAGGAGCAAAGGTAGGCACAAAACCCCCAGGTTTTGTTTTGAAGAGATGAATTTAGCTAACCTGGGCATAACTTAGGAGTTGTGCACAGGAAAGAATATTCAAGGGACACCCTTTACAGAAAGTGTGAAAAGGTTGCGCCTGGTTTAGCTTCTCCTACCCTATAAAACCTTCCAGCTCTATTCATAAAGTTGTTTATCCTCAAATAGCACTGCATACATTCCTACAGAATCCTCAAACTTATAAAACTTGTCTCATTTGATAAAACAAGATGCTCCATTTCTTGGAGTCCAACAAGCATTCTTTGAGATGGACATTTTTCCATTGCCCATACATCCTCTGAATCACTAGTCCTGACAACTAAAATAAAAAAGTGGAAAAAAAAAATAGCTGTAGAAAATTTGATACAGGAAAAGAGATAATTATTCAATTTAATTAATGATAATTATTCATAATTATTCATTTTGGAAAAAAAAAAGACAGTAACCAGGTGTACAAACACAATCTTGTTCATATAATTATGAACTTCAGTCTACCTAACTAAAATCTTTGTGTTATATCAAAGCAAAATGAAACACTAAAGGGTGAATACCCTGAAAGAATAGTACCCAAACAACATAATGAAGATGGACAATATATTTTTGAATGGATTATACAGATGGTATAAAGACAGACAGTAAATTAGGAAGGGCTTTCCTGTCACTGAAGGTCAAGGCTCACCTGGAACTACACACAGTAGGAATCTCCAACACGAGATCCCTCCCCAGTGGTGGTCAGCCCTGAAATGGGGTCTGGGAGAGGTGGAGCCAGACTCCACCCCCTTCCGGTCACACAGGTGCATTGCCTTCACTTGTGCTCTTGTGGCTGACTCAGTGCTCACCTCAGGTGATCAATCAGTGGTTCAGGCCATGATTCAACAGTTCCCATACAAATGCAGTTAAACAAACAAACAAACAAACAAACAAAAACAGCAAGCAAAAATGCTCTGCTTCCAGAGGTTATAAAAATCAAACAATTAGTCCTTAAGAATTTGGCTCAATGAAAATTTAAAGAATTGTTTAGGAACCTGAACGTATTCTTACCATTAATGTACCTTTACAATCTAGAAAGCAATCTCCAGCACACAGGCTGGTTTGGGGGTCTTTGCTACTTGCGCATCACAAAGCTGTTGCCTTAGCTTCACACATCCTACGTTCTAAGGATACAAGCATGTGTACTCAGGCAGCTCTCTGGCACAGTCAGCTGAAGCAGCATTAGTGTAACATAGGTAATTCAATTACTTTAGACTACTTAAGGTCAGTAACCTTTCAGGATTTATGAAACAGGACTTAAAAGTTGCTTCAATATACAGAATTTTTTAATTTAAGCCATCTTTGAAGTTAAAGGTATCATAGTACTTGCTCTGTTCCATTCATACTTTCTCATATACAGCCTGCAAATCACTTGAATGTTGTAAAACTGTTGCATGTGTCTGCATTTCTAATTAAAATAATGCCTGACAAAACTCACCTGCTTTTTAGCAATTCAAAAACTATTTTCACTGAGAACTCTCTCTCTATAAAAGGTTTCCATCAGCAATATTGAAACCACAACATGAAAATAAAAGAAACAGAAGCACAAATAGTGATATCTGAAAGTTTTAAGAACACTCCACTCAATGGAGATGCTTTCAAAACAACCACTCAACAAAGAATGGATATGTATGCATAAAATCATGCTCATAAGTGAAAAGAGTTCATGTACAGATAGGCAGCAGTGGAAGAAAGGAAAAAGGGACAAAGCAAAGACAAAAGTCAAAACACTCTTTGCTTTTCCATGCCAAGTTATCAGAAATACAGTAAGATCTGCCAAAATCAGCTGAATAGAATAAGATGAGGAATAGCTTGACATATGAAAAAATATTTTGACTACTTGAATGCCACATATCATTAAATGTCATTTTAAAGAGCATCTGTCTCAGCCACTGACTGTAATTTTTTAGAAATAACTGTACTTTCCATTTCTAGCCTTTGTGAAGATCATGCAGCAGCCAATATACTGTCAAAATTAAAGAGCAATTCTCTGCATGGCTTACTTCCCAGGACCTTTTTTCTACTTTTATTACCATCACCGACCACACAGAAACTGTAAACAATTTGTACACATGCAATATTTGCCCTGTGGGTTCTTGATTTTAACTGGTTCAGGGTTAATGTCAAGAGTAATTCCTATCTGGCTGTAAACTGCAAAATGTTGATGATTCTATGTCCAGGACAATTCCACAAAGCACTGCGACAGAAAAGGGTGAAGGAAGAGGAGAATGGAAAGTACAGACACAGGCAAATACTAAAAACACAGATATTAAGTTACATCCGAGTTTTTGGATTATCTGTATTATTTGATGGTAGTCAAACAAGAGAGAGCAAAAAAAAGTGATGAAAAATATTTCTGTAAGTATCTGTCAGCATTATGAATGGCACAATCACATTCTTCTGTAACATCTGAATGCAACAGCTAAAACTTACAACTAAGGTATCATTTGAAATCAAATTAACAAGGTAACTCATGCAGACATCATTCTTTTGAAGATGATGGGAAACTTCTATTCAGAATCAAAAGTGAAACTGCTTTACCTAACAACACTGTAGATAATAGAAAAAAGTCAGCAAATAAAAATGACTAGCTATCAATTCTATATTAATCTTATTTCCTATTCCTAATGTCATTTTACAACAGAGAAGACTGTAAATTAGTACCTTGTCTGAAGGGAGAGTTTGTAAGCAGATAAACAACCTTTTTCTTCTCCCCTACACTGTTTACATCAGCACAGAAAAAAAAACACAAATGTTTTGGTGAACATATTCAACAAAGAGATACATCCAGACATACATCCTACCAATACAAGACTAACAAAATGTTTAGAAGGTCAAGCAAAGCTTGCACTGTAAAGAACATCAAATGAGCTCGTGGATAGTGGAGCAAGGTCCAAAGCTTTAGGCAAATCTATAACCTGTCATACAAATTTTAATGGTTGAAGAATCTTAAAAAAGAGAAAATATGTTGAAGTGATTATATCAAAAGAGACTTTATTTAATATTTGAGGTGGGTCTTGAACACACTAAAGCAGTAAAACAAGAGAACACGTTTCTTCTGCAACTTTCAGCTTAAGTTAATCTAAACAGTGGGAACTGGAAATTTTTGCCAGGTGTATGAAGTATTATGTGTTGGAGGAAATATTCACTGTGGCATAGTATATTCTGGTTCATGTTAAAATAAATTGCTTATCTTGAGTTATTGTGACCCTGAATTCTGAAGTAAGCATTGTAAGGGAAATGCAGCTACAGAACAAAATAATTAGATCTGCATATTCTCAGGAAATTTGGACACTGGACACCAGCTAACTGATCCTGGTGAAAAAATTTCATGGTTTCAGTGCTTTTTTTCTGAACTACACTGTGAAGTTGCTAGAAAGGAACCACCTCCTCAGCTCCCCTCAACACATATGAAAAGAAAAAAAGAAAAATGAGGCAAATGGAGATGATCCAATAAGAAAAGCATAGGTGAAAAGATCAAACTCTGGAATTGTAGCAGCACCCCTCCTTACTCATTCCTGACCCAATCCATGTGTACAGTACAACACACCATCTCCCGTCACTTGGGTGGCTTTCAGCTTTGGCTAGTATCTTTCTCTAGAGAGATGGAATAGCCAACTTCAGATGCAGGACAAGAACTCAGTAAGGCCTGAATACTCAAGATTTCCAGGAAGTATGTCAAGTATATATGATCACATTCTGAGAGAACTATTACAGATGAACAAAAAAGATGCCCTTCCCAACTTGGGAAAAAAAAAAAAATTATTATCCATGGTCAGAAAAATGCATTCCCCTTTGGGCTCTTTGATGTGAATTATTTTTAAAAATAAATCAGCATCAGAGTTCTTTCAGGACTGCTCCCAGTATTTTATCTTGGGACTGCTTTTCCTTTTTATAAGCAGCTTCAGTCTGATAAGTCATGCAAAATGAATTAATATGAAATACACAATGACCACATCTTTGAAGGGGGTAAAAAAAGTGGAAATGGATTCCTAGCCCAACATGTTATTTTTCTTAATGTTTTAATAGTTGCAAAGAGTTGTTTGTCTTTAAGCATTATGAAACAGACTGCATTCAAGTGTAAAGTCACTCCATAAATAGGAAGCAGTAGTATGGTACCCAGTCAGCTGCTCTCAGTGAGCCGCTAAACAAGGTAATTCACGTGTAAAGTGCTTCTTACAATGCACTGGATGTGTTAGCATATTTTCAGGTTAAGAATAGAGTGCAGAAAGCCTTTTTTCATTAAAACAGATTAGAACTTACATCACACATTATCCATGCAACTAGAAAACTGCAATCTTACATGTTTTCAGTTTTACTGCTTCTTCTCTGCCAGGCTGACTGAAATCAATTAAGATGACACATTATGAAAGCCACTGCACATAACAAATTCATAACTTCAAGAGCAGAAGCAGCACTAATTGCTCAAAAATTATCTTAAATATTTATGAGTTACTGTAAAGTGAAAAGAGCACAGTCTCTAGTTACAAAAAGACAATTATACAGCTGGTAAGGATGTGCCTACCACTCAGGCAGGTAATTCACAGTGTGCTCACAAGGTGCACCTACTGAGTTATTGTTATCATTGTGTTATCTGAAGTAGTATGACAATCTCTATGGGCTGACCTCCCAAAACATAATCACATTTCCAGACAGAACGTGAGTTAAACCTCTATGGTCTTTCCTATTTCAATTGTATATCACGCACTGAGCTTAGGTATGTCCAGAGCTGGTGGGGTCTGCACTGTAGCGACTCCCCATGAGTTTTTAAACTTCTTATAAGAACTAGCTTAATATACTTGGAAGTGCAGAAGCATTCTAGCAATCATTGGAGACCTGCCAATAAATTCAAGGAACAGTCCAAGTCAGATGGTATTTATCCTCCATCTCCTGATTTGATATCACTAAAAGAAAATTTTAAAGAGTTTCTTTTCATTGTTTTTAAACAACTCTCCATTGATAGCAATAGTTATAGCTATCAGTGGAAGAACAGAATAGAATAGAATAATCCAGTTGGAAGAATAACCTGCAAAGACCATCAAGTCCAACCATCTGACCACTTCAAGGCTATTCTTCAATTGCAAGTAAAAGATACACGTATATGACAGCCAAGTCTTCAAGTTCTGCTTTTAACATAAACTAGTCATTGTGTTAACTTTGTATGATCACAAATACTTCGTGTACAGCTATATACACCAATGTATATAAATGTATATATCCTGCTGTGAACGGTAGCAAAAAAAAAAGTCACAGCTCTGTCCAAAATTCTGCAACTCTTGCAGGTGAAAATACTCACTGGGTTGACTGAGAGCTTCTGAGACACAGCAGAACAGAAGGCAATTGTTACAGCTGCAACATGCACAGAGGCATGGTAACATGCAGAGGAATGCTAGCCAGGATGGAGTAAAGAAGTCTTGGGTTTACTAAGCTAGCTATAATACGAGTTTCAGCTGAAACTGAGAGGATGCAGTGATGCAGTTGCAGATTTGTTCAAGAGCAGAAATACGGTATTACATGGAATCTAGATAACGTGAAGATCCTAGAAATTAATATTAGATTTCCTGTAATAGCAAGACAACATTCAACAACAGTCTTTAGAAATACTGTGTCCTCATCCTTAGAGGATGATGTCTCAGCCTCTCTCTCTCCTAGTTATCTTCCCTTGTTAGAACAGTCGTTCTAAGACAGTATGATGTTTCCTGTCCAGGAGGTATAAGAAACATCATGCATGCAGAGCTACAGAAAACACCCACGGATTTTCTGAAGTTTTGCAGAACATGAAGTGCAGAAGAACTGAAGAAGCATCCCTGGGTTCTATGATGTGGAGTACTTGATACTTTTTGTCATTTACTGGCAGGGGAGATTGCCCAAGAGACTGAAAATACGGACAAAATACAGTTGAAGACAAGAAAGAGGAGGCTCTGCCCATTACAGTAGTCATTTAAGATATGATTCACACTGAGTAGTTTGAGGATTCTCTGCTGGCAATGGTGGCAGTGACAATGTGCTACTGCAGGTTAGTGACAGAGAAGTGGCAAGAGAGAATGTAGCAGCTTCTGCTGGGGAGAAAGGTGTTAAGAAACAAACAATGGGATCCTACAGCATGGATAGGATAAGGTTCGTAGTTGGCTGAAACCTGAAGCAACATTGATTAAAACTTGCAACTACAGCTGAAATAAAAGAAATTTCAAAAGAGGTTTTTGATATGAGAGCTTATATGACTTGACATCTATATGTATGTTAGTTTTTAAGAGCCACTTCTGGCTATCTGAGGGTTTGATATTCTGATACACAGTATAAACAATATATTCAGTCTTTTATTAACCAAGTAATAAATAGCCTGCAACTATTAAAAATGACTATGACATTCATTTTTCTCATTTACAGTGATACTACTAGTCTTCTGCTCTTTTAGCAATTCAAAAAACTAAGCTCAACACTGGAGACAAGTGGTAATGTTCCTGACAGGTGACCACATTACACAGCATTTTCCCAGGTCCTCCCTCAAAGAGCAAAAACAACCTGGAACTGTACAGCTGTCAAAAATATCCTGTCTCTTCCCTTTGAGTGAATACTGTTTCTTTCTTTTTCCTCATTTCAATAGGAACCAAAACAACACACAGAGGCACACATTCAGGCAATGAAATTTTCTCAGTCTTCTATGACATTTGAGTAAAGCACACACTGAATCTATACATCCCGAGATTTTACATGGGAATTTATATAGTACACCTGTATGTAGCAGAACAAATGCCTGCGTGCATCCTTAGAGTACTCAAAATCTAACTCTGAGAACAATTACAATTTATACTACTGTAATATTGTAACACAATGGAAAACAGCAATGATAGCAGGGTAGCAGAGCCCCAGGCTACAGCAAGTGAGAATAAGCGCAAGTACAGCAACCATGTATACAGAAACAAAAGAAAAAAGCTGTGTACCCTTGGATGGCCTCAGGTAGGTAGAAATCTCCATCAAAAAACCCTCACCTCCACTCCCTACCCTTAAACGAGGTCTGGGAAGGGCTGGATCCTGGCTCTATCCCTTACAGTCACACAGGTGCACTGCATGCACATGAGCTCCCCTGGGTCGGCCCTGCCTTTCCACTGCTTCAGGCTGTGACTTAGCACTACTGTCACACTTACATATTCTGTCTTAATGACTGTAATGTGTAATCAAACACTATGGATTAAGCCTCAAAAATTGTAAGTAGATAGGGAAAATAAGGTATAGGATGCACTTTACTCATACTCAATACATTGCTCTGTTAAGCTGCTCTTATGGCAGCACAAGGTGAAGGACTAAGGGAATCAGTCCTGAATTCCTTCTGATCTGGAAAGGATCACATAAGACTATCATCAGAAACACACATATAAACTTTCAGAATAAATACCATCAAAACAGCTGTGGCTAAAGTTCCAGACTAGAAAACACAGCACCTGTGCTCTTCACCCAGCTCTCATTAAAGACTGAATCAAATAACTTTACTACTCAGTGCCTTCATTTCCTCATCAGTAAGAAAAGATATAGCTCTACCACTACTCATTTTAATTACTTTGATACTTAATCATTACAGATCTTTCTAAGAGGTACTGCTTTGTTCCCATTATATAGTACTGCTTTTTTCAGTTTTAATTAATATTCGCCCAGATTGCAAAATATTGTTTTAGAACCGTTCTGTTTGCAAGTCAGTGCAAAGCTGCAAATGCAAAATTAAAGCCTTAAAAACTAATGAATTCTGTCATCCTTTATATGTGATGCTTCTCAATAATGTTTTAACTTACTCTTAAAACACAAACATGACTGAGAACCAGCAAGACTACATAATTCCTTACATTTTGCTTAGCGTTACAACTATTGGCACGCATTAATAAAATGTATCTCTTAGTTTTTTCAAGCCCCTGCACAATGCAGGAGAAAATATTTACAATGGAGATTTTATAAGAACAGCAGCAAGGCTAACAGCCCAAACTTCTTTATGCAGAACCAATTTTTAATATAACTTCTTGCCCATTACAAAAACAAAAACAAAAACAAAAGCTATTCTGCCTTCGTCTCCAAATATTTCATTTTAATGAGGAGAAAAAAAAAACTTGGAGGAAACTGCAGTCAAGCTATGTGGAGGTGGAAAGTACAATATCCATCTGGAATAACCACATTCAACTCATTAGAGTTCACATTACAGATTTACACTGAGGTTCAGAGTATTAAAAAGGCTAAAAGAAAACAGTAAAACATTTTAATCACACTGGAAATGAGAAGCTTGCAAAACAATAACAACAAGAACAAAGCCCCATGAACATCCTGGGTTACCCAGAGCAACAGGGAAAAA